>CAIGQV010019070.1:24231393-24250032 GCA_903798115.1 Danio jaintianensis | reverse complement strand
GACCTGGTTGGAGATCGCTATCGCTCTGTTCGATACCTGTACCTTGTTCGTTTCTTATTAAATTACTTGCATTTGGATTCATTTGACTTGTGTTGTACTTTTAACGCGACAACCAGTACTTTTGTTTGAGGAGTGAGAGGGTTCGCTTGCTGTCGGGGTGTCCAGAACCTAGGGAAGTGTGAGTGCTGTCCAGGAGTGGAAGACGGTATTTGGTGGGTACATAGGTTAGGTCCGGAGAAAGTTCAGGGGGTGCTGGTTCTTCCCGGGTGGCGGAGAGAATATCTTCGTCCACTTGCCACAGGATGGGAGCTAAGAAGACTGATGAGGGTAGGACTGGTTCGGGTAGGCAATCATGAGGGTCTGGAGAGTGCATGCGGGAAAGGGCGTCGGCTTTCAGGTTTTTGTGGCCTGGTCGGAAAGTGATTTGGAAGTTGAAGCGTGCGAAGAATAGTGACCATCGGGCTTGCAATGCATTTAGGCATTTGGCAGTGCGGAGATATTGCAGGTTTTTATGGTCGGTGATTATGGTGAAGGGGAACTGAGCTCCCTCGAGCCAGTGACGCCACTCTTCGAGGGCGAGCTTGATGGGGAGTAGCTCACGATCTCAGATACCATAGTTCTGTTCAGCCGGGGAAAGCTTCCGGGAGTAGTAAGCACATGGATGAAGAGTTCGGGGTTCACCGGACCATTGTGACAAGACGGCGCCGACTCCAGTGTCGGCAGCATGAACCTCCACGGTAAAGGCTTGTGTGGGGTCATGATGTTTAAGAATAGGTGCAGTGGTGAACTTGTGCTTGAGTGTGGTGAAGGCTTGACGGGCATAGGTATCCCATGATAGGGTTCGCCGTCCGCCTTTCAAGAGGGGCAGCTTTAGTTCTCGCCATCAGCCATGGTGTTTTGCTGGGCTGGAATCCTGTCACGGTCACACAAGGAAGTGTAAACTTCAAGGGTGTTTATTCAAGTGATATGCACAATAGTAGTTAGGTGAAGTAGGTGAATGGTGTTGAAGAAGGTGAGCGATCTCACGCACACACAGTTCAGCAGCTCAGTTCAGTTCAATGGCTATTGCCAACATAAGAACAGTCACTTCCCTTATATCGTTGCTGTGGTATTCACTGAAGGAGAACATCCATGGAAGAGCGCAGGAGAAGACAAGAGAGAAGATGAAGGGGACCATGTATGTCTGATTCCAGCCGATGACTGAGTGAGTGAGGTGAGTATTTATGCATTGTGGTGATTGCAGGTGCAGGTGCGGGTAATTAGTAATCAGGTGAGGGTTCACGGGTGTGGTGCGTGGTGGATGGTGAGTGAGAACGAGCAGCAGGTGTGACACATAGTAAACAAAAACATATAATAAATACAATAAAACTGAATGTTTTATTTATTTAGTTATTTTTTATATTCTATGGTTGGCACAATTTATTTCAATAAATCGAAATAATAAAAACTTCATTCAAACTTCATCCAAACATGATTATACTGTAATATGTGTTGTTACTAAAATATTTGTTGTTAGTGTCCATCTTCAGTTGAATATGAGTAACATATTGTGATAATATTTGTAAGAGGTATAATTACAAATGCAGAGGTTAATATTCAGGACTTGATTTACAGTAAGTTTAATGAAGCACGCTATTGCTGTATTACAGGATTTTTTGGTCATCACATCCCAAAATATCCAAACGCTCAAGGCTCACAACAACCTCAATCATAAGATGTCTTCATATTTGCAATGCAGGATTTCCTCAGCAAACATGAGCCTGGCTTTAATGACAGAGCAGAACAGAACAGCGATGGCAAAAAAGGGATTTCCCAAAATCTCATTACAACGCTTCAACCACGCCGGCGTTTCCACGCTCTGGAAATGTCCCATATTCTCTTTCAGAGTCGGTGGATACGGCTGCTCAAGCCATTTTTGAATAGGTCTGTCTGGATGTCTGACAGGCTCCAGTGATTTGAAATGTCTGTGTAGCGTTAGTTTAGAAAACATGCCTCCGGTGAGCAGAAACATGATGGCGAAACTGGGAAATCTAATGGCTTATAAATGTACTTTCATGGGCTGCGGGCTCTATAGATGGTTTACACTAAATTCCTCACCAGGTGTTTTTTATAAACCGCCTTTTGCACACAAAAATGTGTGATAAAACATCCATATTCATCTCAGTTGGTCATGAATTAATGGATTCTCAATAGTAGCCCTGAAGTCATGTTTCAGGACAGTGGGAAAAGGCTGAAGAAGTGGCCTTTTGTAGCTGTATAGCTTCACAATAATCTTTGAAAGGAAGGATAAAAGGTGGATGGAAGGATAAAAGTGAAGCTATAGATAAAACGACTGATTTTAGAGGTTTAAAAACACTTCTTATGAACTTTGTCAACATTAGTTGGCAAGTATGTCAGTAGCTGTGGATTTGAAGATTTGATTTGTCTTTCTTTGGCCAGTCGCCAGTTTAGAAAGATTGAAGTAAAATATCAAACTCTGAGCTTCAAACGTTTTAAGCAGTAGGTGGTGTTACACGACTGTCTGGTATACTCTATTCTGATTGGCTGCAACATTCCAAGTATGTTATTCCGAAATAACAACTGCTGAAAAACACAGGCTTATGCGGGAACTCTAAATCACCTTGACCATCTGTGAATACCCCATGTACTTACGTTCACATTCTTATGTACCTGCTTGTCTGCCATGCTGCTGTTTTTGACTGTTTTGTCATCTTGTGAATGAATAATATGTAGGTTAGTATGCTTTCAGCTGTTTTGTTTCAGTCAGCTTTGTGTTTTTGTCTGTTTGGTGCCATCTGTCAGCTTTGCGTTTAATTAAAGAATTAGTTAAATATTATGGCTCAGAACAATATTTTGAGTCTATTTTTATGTTTTGTGGCAAGTAGCCATGTAATAAGCAGGATAAAATATATCCAGGAGGTTTATTAAAGCCCTTCAGTCTTATACAAAAACATTCCGCTGTGTTAACATATTAGAGAAGTTCTCGCCCAAGGGCTGTATTTGCTTTCTAGTCATTTGCCTAGAGGTATAATGGAGACCATAAACTTTAAAGAAATAGTTTATCCAAAAAAAATAAAAAATTAATCCATAATTTACTCACACTCAAGCCATTCTCAGTGTATATGACTTTTTTTGTGAGATAAACATGCTATTCATGCTGTATAAGGGGCCATTCACATATTCTAAAACCGCATGAAAAACGCAAGCCGTGTCACTTTCTTCACCAGTTTCAATGAGCTTTTGAGCTCGAACCCCCATGGTGTCTCTCATTGCTAAGTAACCATTAAAAAGTCTCAGAGAAACCACCACTGACAAACCCTTGCAGCAGCTCTGATACAAGTTTTATTTATGTATGAAATTAAAAAGCACTGCAGTGTTTAGGTGCTCTGCATTTGTCTGAGGTAATTAGTCTACTGTTATTACTGAAATGTGTATATTCAATACAAAGTGTGAAGCTGATTGGTTGATTCTGAGAAGTTGAGATGTTTTCAACTCACGCACCAGAAAGATGTGAGCACTTCCAAGAGCTTCCAAGATTAAAATAAATTGATTTCATGGACTTTATGTAGGTTTCTTATGGTTTTTCTCATGTTAATTAACTATGCCAACAATTGAGTAAAGTTTGGTTTTCAATAATTGCATTGCTCAGATAAGACTTGCTGAAATACATATAGGTTTTCAATATGTTTTTTTCAATTGAATGTCAGTTGTATAAAATGTCTTAATGCATAATACAAGTTTCAAACTTATTTAAATGTAAAATGTTTAAATGAGTTTAAAACAAGTTTAAAACAGTATTAAATATGTACTAGTTGTATTTTTCTTGCTTTCAAATCAAAAACTGAGATAATGAGATACTTTGTAATAACCAAATCACCAATGATGTTTCTATCACCCAGTTGAGTCATATCTTACAGAAATGGATTTAATGCTGCAACACAACTCGGATGCTGTTTCAGAAATAGCCCTGGGATTTTAAAGGCAGACAGGTCTGTAAAGAAAAGCAGATCTTACATTTAGGTGTACTTTTATCACTCCCTGAGGACTATCAGTTGCAACCAATTCTTCAAAGTCACAAACACAGGCCATGAACAATGAGAAAAGATGCTTTTTCATGTTGCCATCCTTGCCCAGAAAAAAAATGTCTTCCAGATTTCTCTTTTCATTTCTTTTGGTTGATGTAACCAGTTCAAACTATTACTGTTATACAGAGCTAACACTCTTTAGTGTTGTTTTATAAATGATACATTTTGTCAAGTGGGTTTAGCTGTAATATAATGTCTGATCCAGTAGAAGAAAAGTTTGACGTGGTACCTGTTTTTGTCTTAAATGTTAGCTATTCATTCTGCAGGTTGCATTTGTTGACAACAAGTGTCTTTTTCTGAATCGCTCATTCAATAATTTATTTCAAAAACAAACCAGGTGACTGCCTGTATATGAGTGAGTCACTGAATCATTCTCTGAACTAATTTATTCAAAAACACTCAATATAAAACAATACGGGTTACTGGCTTCATGAGTAATTAATCATTTACTCAATAGATTTGTTCAAAAACACTTATTAATTTAAAAACTAAACAGGTGACTGTTTTTTTTTGTTTTGTTTTTATCATCGAGTCATTGAAATATTTGCTAAACCAGTTTGTTCAAAAACACAGATTCATTCAGCAATGAAACAAGTGACTGGCTAAATGAAAGAGTCACTGAATTGTTCATTAAACAAATTTGTTCAAAAACATTGATTTATTTGTGAGCCAAAAGGTTTACCCTCTCAATGGGTCACTGAATTATTCACTAAGACAACTTTATTCATGTATGAATCAGGTGACTGGCTTTATGAGTGAGCCAATATATCCCAATGTATCATTCAACCAGTTTTTTTAAAGACTTAATTCTGCAACAAAGTAAGGTGTCTGATTTTATGGTAGTCATTAAACCTTTCATTCAGTTAATTTGTTTAAAAAAAACTGATATATTTGGGAACAAAACAGGTGGCTGCATTGCAAGTCACTGAATCAACACATTTGCTAAATAAAAAATGTGACTCCTTTGCGAATGAGTGGCTGGTTTTAAGAGTGAGTCATTTACTCAACCGATTTGTTCAAAAACATGGATTCATTTGCAAACAAAATAGATGATTGGCTTTTTACTTGGTTATTGAATCTCAATTTAAGCCAATTAGTAAAAAAAATACTGATTCATATAAGTCATTGAATAATTCACTAAACTCATTTGTTTAAAAGCTAATTAAAGGGTACCAAACAAGTGGTCTGATTTATGAGTGAGTCACTGAATTATTCTCTAAACCAGTTTGTTCAAAAACTCATTACATTTTGAACAAAACAAGTGGCTGGCTTATTGTTGAGTAATTTAATCATTTGCTAAACAAATGTCTTCAAAAATACTGATTTATTCAGGAATAAAGCAAGCAACTTGCTTAATTAGACCGTTAGCATCGCCCTCACAAATGACCAAAGAGTTTTGATAAGTTAAAGCCTAACATATCTGTAGTTACATTGTGCACTAAGCCTGAAAGAAAATTGGCCTATTTTGTAGGGCAATATGGCTAGGAAGGCACTATGAAATATCATTGAGCCTGCTGCACCCATGGTATGGTACCAAAGTTTCTTGATTATTATGCCAGAATGTGATTATAGTTCCTAGACATATCAGCCTAAAATAGCAAGTTTTAATTTGCATACACAACATAACTACAGAAGAGTTAAGCTTTAAATAGGAATATTATATAAACTATTTGGTCATTTTTGAACAGGATTGGGGCGACGCGGTGGCGCAGTGGGTAGCATGTTCACCTCACAGCAAGAAGGTTGCTGGTTCGAGCCTCGGCTGGGTCAGTTGGCATTTCTGTGTGGAGTTTGCATGTTCTCCCCGTGTTCGCGTGGGTTTCCTCCGGGTGCTCCGGTTTCCCCCACAAGTCCAAAGACATGCGGTATAGGTGAATTGGGTAAGCTAAAACTGTCCGTAGTGAATGAGTGTGTATGAATGTTTCCCAGTGATGGGTTGCAGCTGGAAGGGCATCCGCTGCGTAAAACATATGCTGGATAAGTTGGCGGTTCATCCCGCTGTGGCGACTCCAGATTAATAAAGGGACTAAGCCGAAAAGAAAATGAATGAATGAATGAATGAACAGGATTGTTGTAAGTGAAGCTCCGGTCTCCTCTCTTGCTCCTCTCTAGCCAGCACCATTTGGACTCAATTCCCCATAAGCCCCTCTGCCTGAGACTGATTGGGCAGGTGCATTCTATTGGTACTCGCACATATAAACCCCAGTTTCTGAACAGTTCAGTGCGAAGTCTTGATTTGACCAGCAGTCATTGCCGTGTGTTTATTCATAGTGGTTTGTCTCACCCGTGCTTTGAACCCTTTGTTTGTTATATTGTCTATGATTGTTCTCTGCCTGCCCTGAACTTTGCCTGTTTATTGACCTGCTTCTGGATTGCCCTTCTGTCATTAGTTTACTATCGTCTGTACCATTAATAAAGCTTTGCAGATGGATCCACTGGCTCCTGACTCGTCACAACAAAGATGCTTATTGTCTAATTCGATTCGTTTATTTATGCTAAGCTAAACTAAAGGTGCTTCTGCCATACCTGGAGATCAGCTGAATGGATTAAAAAAATGGAAAAACACAACTGTTTAACTCTGTGACTTGTAAAATGAGATAATAAAAAAAAAAAATGTGCTTCTTTAAACAAGTAACTGGTTTTATGAAAATCTGATTCGTTTGTTCAACCAATTTGTAAAAACAATTTTAAAAACATGTATTTGGAAATTATTAGAAATAGTGGAATTTGTTTTGACTGGCTGTTTTTATTTAATTTAATTTAATTTAATTTATTAATTCATTCATACATTCCCACTTGGGATTCATGTGGATCTGAATCAGCAAGGCTGTGGTTGTTAATATGCTGCAATGAGTTTATTGTTTCTTACTGCCATCAATTAATTTGAAAACATCAGAACAAAATGTGAGGGGCTTTTCTGAGATGATGAATTGGCTTCGTCTCTTCTGGCTTCGGTGTGCTCTTGATCTCATTACAGCTCTCCAGAGCAGAAATCACACTCCTCACTTTATTTTCTGTTAAATAATTTTCACATGCCCCGCACAGACAAATTATACTTCGCATACTATCAGCCATTTTCATCCTCAAGGTTACAGCAGGCTTTGCCTGAAAAAGCAGGAAGCACCAGAAAGACGAGTATAAATCAATTGTGGATTATTTCATGGTCTGGTGCCTTCAGATGGCTCTTATATAATATTAATGTGAAAAATATGTATAGACTTGCCCAGAGTCTGTGTCATAACATAAAATGCTAAAGAAATTGTTAGACATTTGCTTATGAATATGCTAAAAACTTGTTGTTCACTTTAACCTATCATACTCACATTAGGCATGGAAAAATTTTATCATTTCGCACAACATTCTGAAATCTCTCGACTAATTGCTATGCTCTCTTGACTGTATTTCCAGCCTTAAAGAAAGTTTAAAAGGCATAAATCATGAAGACAGATATTTAGCTAGTTTATATTTAAAACGGTATCGTGCTGCGCGTCACATCAGTGATGCTCAAAGAGACTTTGATACAAGCCATAACTGTGGAGTTTGCTTTTCACATCACTGTTAATGTGCCAAATGTCCTAGATTTTCAAGGAACATCCATCTATGGAGTCAAATTTTGGTACACAAACTTTAAACACGCTGACTGTATTAATCATTTACCTTTCACTCAAATGTTGCTTTTAAAGAGATGGTGAAGATTATTGGGCAAGGAATTGAATCAAACTCCCAATTTGCATTTTTTTTCCTTTTTTATAGCCAGTGTCCTTTCAGATTTATTGGAAATGTTTGGCTAGAGGGACATTTGGGATAAATTTATTCATGGAATGGGCCATTGAAATTTTATCATGTCATATCAGTGAGAATTTACAATGTAGTAATGCACATGATCAAAACGTTATGCTTGTTTCCCATGGGCTGGACGTTCATGGTTGAACAATGTTGCCATCCAAGAGTGTTAATCTCGATGTTTATGCCTATTTTTATCATGCCCTCTGGTGTTATCAATGGTGGCATTAAAATCTGATTCATTATTAATGGGCATTTTCCATGAACTTGATTGACTGGTGGTTTATACAGTATAATGCGTTTTATACAACATTTCATTCCAGTTCACAAGAGTGCAGGGACTTTTCAAGCTGGCTTTGTAAGCTGTCATTCGCCATACATACTCCTTAGTAGTGGTAATGATCTTATATAATTTTTTTGCTGATTAGATAGGTAACACTTTAGGGTAAGTAACATTTCAAACTATCAAACACTGGCTTATTACATGCCTATAGTTAAGATATTAATTGTTTATTAGTACTTATGAATACCTAAACCCAACTACTATGTTACCAACTATAAATAAGCAGCAAATTAGTACTTAATTGGGCTAAAAGTCTTATATAATGGTTTGTTAAAAGTGGAATTTTACATTAAAATAACCATTATATAAGATTAGTAGGTGGTAACGAGTAGCTAATTGACTAATTTAAGAACAAAACAACTGAATGTCTCTTTGAGTTAAATAATGAATGATTCATTCAACCAATTTATTAGTTCAACAATTCAATTAAAAATACAGTTTCTTTTAAAAAGCAATCATTAGAGAGTCATTGAACATTTAGTTGTTTGTTTATTTATTAATTTATTTATTATTTAGCTTTTTCATACAGAAACAAATCAATTTGTCTTTATGAGTGAATTATTGAATTACTCAATTGTTTTGTTCAAGAGTGATGATTCATTTATGTCTAAAGCAGGTAGCAGTGACTAACTAAATCATTTACAATATAAAAAAATTGCTTAAGAACATAAGATTATGTTTTGCTTTTAGATAGTGACTGCTTTTATTTAGAAATATTTTAGTTTACAGTGTAAAAATGGAGGAGTACATATTGTGTCTAAAAATTAATACAATATTAAAATATCACATTCTTCTTTATTAAACTATATATATATATATATATATAATTCAGAATCGTGTGGTTGGTCTTAATAAACATTTCTATGGTTGTTATTGTGCAATACTAGAATTAAACAGACTGGTCTCCAACCAGTACACCTTGTTAATAATGCTATAGATTGATTGATTGATTTTGATTTATATGATGAGGAAAACATGGGTTTTCCAGGTCTGTCAAACTAAAAGGAGGCCCCGGGGAAGACCCTAGACACACTGGAGGACCTATGATGCCATTTACACTAATACATTTTTGTATTAAAATGGCATTTAGAATGAAAAAGCTCACAAAAATGGCAGTTTTTATTGTGTTTTCGAAAAACAATCTCTGTCCGCACTATACAGCCAAAAATGCTGTATTCACTGCCTACCAGTTGTGTAATGGTCATATGAGAGTGGCTTGATCAGCGAACAATACACATTGATTGTAAATGAATGTGCAAAGGAAAGGGGAAGGGCTGATGTATATTGTTTTATATTGTATTTGAGTTTTAAAGAGGGTGGATTTGATTCAGTGTGCAACCCTCTTTATGTTTTATTTTGCTAATGTTTTTGGATCCCTTTAGAGGACAGCTCTGATAGCAATTACTTCAAGGTGATAGAACATAATTTATAAATCATAACCTCCCAAATTGGCTAGTATATCGATTTGCGTTACCTGCCATGTTCAATTTTTAACTTGCATTTGGCAGGTGGAGCGTGTTAAAGGAATAGTTGACTCAAATAATGAAAATTTACTCACAGTTTGCTCATTCTCAGGTGGTTCCAAACCTTAATAAATTTCTTTCTTTAGTCAAACTCAAAAGAAAATATTTTGAAGAATGATGCCATTTACACTAATACATTTTCGTATTAAAATGGCATTTAGAATGAAAAAGCTCACAAAAATGGCAGTTTTTATTGTGTTTCCGAAAAACAATCTCTGTCCGCACTATACAGCCAAAAATGCTGTATTCACTTCTTTCTTTAGTCAAACTCAAAAGAAAATATTTTGAAGAATGATGGAAACCGGTAACCATTGACATCCATAGTAGGGGGGAGAAAATACAATGGAAGTCAGTGGCTTCCATGATTCTTCAACATATCTTCTTTTGTGTTCAACACAAGAAAGAAACTCCTACAGGTTTGGAACAAGAGAAGGGTGATTAAATGATGATCAGATTTTCATTTTGGGGTGAATATCCCTCAAACCCATACAAACAAGATTATATTCAAAAGCAAATAGTCAGGAAATAAATCAGATTTTTATATCAGATGTGTGAATCAGCATCTCTTGAACATCAAGCCAGGGCACTACTGATGCAACTCTTCTTTACAGTATTTAAATGCGCACTATTGTGACTTTTACATTTCTGTAAGAAAACTCAGAAATACATTCGAGACGGTTGAAGGAGTTCAGAAACCATTCTTATACATAAAATAACTTCCTTTAAAATGACTTTGCACTTTGCAGATCTTTTTCCACACCCAATCAGCAACTAAAGTACACCAAAGGAAGTTGAAAAATGTAAAAAAGCATAATAGGATCCCTTCAAGTAGGACATCTTCCTCCAAAATCCACATTGAATTTCTCCGGAGCCACAAAGTGCTTCCCCTTTTTGCCGTTTAATCCATGCAGTGATTTTAGCATTGCTGTGCAGATGATTAATTAAACACTGCAGTGCTGAAGACTGTGGTTAACCGTCAATGATGTGGCTCAGAGGTTTTTGAGTGAGGGACTGAAGGCCTGTCTGTTCGGATCCCAAGAGAGGGAGAAAATAAAGGGATTTAAGTTTCTTATCGGAGTGCTGCGGGTGTCCATATATCCAACTGTTCCATTGTGACATTGTTCTCATCTGGAGTCTCAGAGAAAAACCTGAAGGCTACAAACACTCAAATACACAGACAAATACAAAAATAAAAAAGTATTGTGAAAATGAAGAAAGGGTTTAGACAACAATGGTTTGATTGCTGTTCTGAATTCATGATTGCGAGCATTTGTACTGCAGCTTAGAAAAAAAATAAAAGAAATAAAACTGCTACAAATGCCAAAGTCAAACAAGTGCAACTGATTTACACATAGTCACAGTTGGAAGGACAATGCTTGCCAACAAGGCGGATTATGACCTTATCACAGAAAGCCCTGGAGTTTCACAGCTGTCTGCTGGAGATCAAACAGGACAGCCCCAGGCTCCTGTTGTTTGACTGCAATATATAATCAAACTCATCAAATTCACTGCAGTACGACTCAATACTAATTACAAATGCTGGACTTCAGTTTGTGCTTGGAGCTGGGAAAATTCAAGAATGCTCAGTTAACGTCGTCAAATGAATTGGCAAGAATAAGATTTTTTATCTAACTTTTTTTGAGGTTTGGAGTTTAGATGTCAGCACTGTCAAAATAATCAATGTTCATGTGGTTCCATGGGTAAAAGTGTTGTACTCAGAATACCAGGGCAGTGGATGGCGATGTCAGTTTGAAAAGAAACACTACATGTCTGCACACATACAGTCCTGTAGTTCAGCACTGGTGTTACGATTGTCAATTATGCAAAATCATGTTTGTTTGTTTGGTTGTTAAAAAAAAAAAAAAAAAAAAAAAGGTTTACATTTCTAGGTCCTTATAAAAAACAATAATTAAAAAAGACACACTTGTTGTCCCAAAATATTTTTTATGAAAACCTGGTTATACCTTAGCATAGCTGAATAAAAAGTGAAAAAAACACCAGTTTACTTCTTTTCATGTTAATTCTGTGAGTGTTATTTCCAACACAGGCTCATTGTGGATACGTACCCCTGTCTACATTTCTGGAGAGTGTGAATTATGTAGCCAGAGGTACGTATGGCTGCATTTCGTCTTTAAGAGGAATGATACGGGGTGATATGACTCTGCCACCTCTTCTGTTCCTTTTAGCACTACCAGCTGACCCCTTAACTCCCTACGGACGACTTTTCTGGTGTTACCAGTTTACCCAGTAGCTCACAGCGTACGCCGATGGACTTGGGACGCGGAGTGGAGATGACTGCGATGATGGGGTTTGAGTCCGGCGAAGAATGGTTCCAGAAACCAGGTAAAACAAAAGCAAAAAAATAAATAAACAACAGGCTGAAAACGTGGTGAAATCATGCAGTGCACCACTGCTTTTCTTTTTCAAGATTTTTTGCTTTTGAAAACACTATCGGTTGGGTTTAGGGACAGGGGTGGGTCAGTCAGTCAGTCAGTCGACAGCGAGCTGGCCTGGTCAGCTGAAGTGTTTATTACGCCCTCTGGTGGATTTATGCAAGAAGAGGACGTGCAAGAGAAATTTGAGATCATCAAAAAGCATACAAATCGGCCTCTGGAGGATTTGCAAAAACAAAATCTGCAAACAGACATACCTCCAGTTACGTATTTGGCTGTCTCCAGAAATGTAGACCTGGGTACGTATCCGTAATGAGCCTGGGTGGGTTATTTCAAATACAGTTGTGAGGCAGAATTCAAAGTTGTTCTCCTATTTCTAAATAAAATGCAATAATAACAAAACCATGCTGCACACATCTCATTTTGATAATGCTATTTAAAAAAAATAAATCTATGAACAATTTTAATAGCTCATCAATCAAATGAAAACTAATAGATTAATTGACACGTTTTGTTATGTTTGCAGGACTGCTATATATTTAGAAAAGAGCTATCCATCAAATTAATTGTTGTTTGATAAACAACCTGCAGGAAAATAACTTTATCATTTTATTGAGTTTTTTATATATTTTATTATATGTTGTAATATTACATGGCCACTGTAGACATGCTTTGACATCATTCATTTATTTTCCTTTAGCTTAGTCCCTGATTTATCACCACCAATTACTCTGGCATATGTTCTACACTATCTATTTAGATAGATAGATAGATAGATAGATAGATAGATAGATAGATAGATAGATAGATAGATAGATAGATAGACAGACAGACAGACAGACAGACAGACAGACAGACAGACAGACAGACAGACAGACAGAAGGCAGACAGACAGAATTTTTCCCTTTTTTATTAGTCTCTTTCAAGCAGGTTAGACTTTGTAGTATCTACAAATGAATACATGCTTTTGCATGTTCTCCCCGTGTTCGCGTGGGTTTCCTCCGGGTGCTCCGGTTTCCCCCACAAGTCCAAAGACATGCGCTATAGGTGAATTGTGTTGGCTAAATTGTCCGTAGTGTATGAGTGTGAATAAGTGTGTATGGATGTCTCCCAGTGATGGTTTGCAGCTGAAAGGGCATCCGCTGCGTAAAACATATGCTGGATAAGTTGGCGGTTCATTCCGCTGTGGCGACCCCAGATTAATAAAGGGACTAAGCCGAAAAGAAAATGAATAAATGAATGCTTTCCTCTCTTTCACACACACACACACACACGCACGCACGCACGCACGCACGCACGCACACACACACGCGCAGACACACACACACTCCAAGATAAATAATCATTCCCATCAGACTACATTGCAACACAAGAACCACATCTGCTGAATCTGTAAACAAGCAGTGTGCCGTTCATCAGACGCAGTGGAAACAGCCAGAAAAGGCCTCATATTTCTCAGGCTGATTATATGAGCTGTGTCCTCGGGCAGATCTGAAACAAATGGATCACACAGCCACAAGGGCTATTGATTCTTATCTCTATAAATATACATCTCCCTGCTAAATATTTCAAAGCTGTTTTGCAATGCAATTTATGCTTTCAGAAAGCATGTTCCTCTCATGGTCTTGATGCTAAATCTGTTTGTGGTATGCAAAGCTCGTCTTGGCATATTCCTGTTTTAAAGGGATTATCCTGTGACAAAAAAGAGGTATTTTCCAAATGAATAGTTATATATCATGACACTATAAGCCCCGCCCACTTGCTTTCAATTGCTTAATGGCTGATACCATATGTGAACGCTGTGTTAAAAGCAAATAAAAGCCATTATAATCATTGATGCAGTCTACAGAATGCACATGAACATTCAGTTTCCGACATACTCCATATGTTTGAGCTACAGCCGACAGCAGGACAAATGGGAGAGTAAAATAATGCTCATTGGCGTACAATCACTTAATGGGTGATTTAACTCACGAGTGTTACATTAAAAGCAAATAGAAGCCATTATATTTTCTGATACTGTCTACGCTAAATAGTATTCTGTGTGTTGGAGATACTACAGAATACAGGACAAATACAAGAGTAAACATATTGGTACAAACATAGGTCGTGAAAGAAAACTGTAGTGTGTTTTGGATCCAACAGCAGTTAATTGATATTCAGTCAAATTGAAATTAGATGTGAATCAAATCGCAAGCTTGTGGATCAAATCAATGTCATTACAATTTGTCAGCATCATATCATTATGTTATTTGTTTCTTGTATGTTTTAAAATGAATTCTACCTTTTCAAAGTAAATACGCATGTAAATGTTTTGTTTATATGCACATATGCTTATGGTTTTCGTTTGTTATTTTAGTACTTCATCTTTAAATAAAACATTGGCTTAACATTAGCTGAAATAAGTTTATGTAAACTGTATTACATAATCATTTAATGGCTGATTCCAGCTATTAGCATTGTGTTAAAAGAAAATAGAATTATTATAATCACAGACATTTCCTTATAGGACACAGGTGCCCTTTCAGTTTCTGATGCACTCCATGTTGAGCTACTGCTGACAATAAGAATGCATTGACACTGCAAATTGTAAGTAAACAATAATGTTTTTGTTTCTTTTTCATGTGAATGCTTGTGTATGAATGTTTTATATGGATAATGGTTTTAAAACAATTCTCTAGGTGAGACGAGCAGTCAAAATCCGAAAACTGGAGCACTGGGCCTGTATTAAAAAAATCAATTAGTGAGTTGTTATTAAACCAATTGAATAGTGAACGCATAGTTGCAATTTATAATTTATATGTCATCACTTATTCATACATCAAATTATGACTAGACATTTTTTCATATATTAACAATGATATTTCTATTACTAACAGCTGGCATCACATCCCCCTAGAAGGGGTGCGGGGAGTGGGAGGGGGTGTTTGGGGGGCGTGGTCCATAGGTTGAAAACCACATCCCTAGAAATATAAAACTCTGAAACTGCTTTTATTGACCCATTTAACATTATAAGAGAACCTCAATATATATATATATTTTTTGTTTTTTTATTTATATATATTTTTTTAAATATATACAGTCCATTGTAAATCTATGACTAAACTATGTTAAATTATCAATGCCATTTCCCCCGCAAAAAAGGTCAAGTAGTCTCATTTAATCCATTTTGCCAGCTTTGCTTGTTCCATTTCTGCTGTCAGCAATCTAATAAACTCTAAGGCAAGAATGGTAGATGGATTTTTTTTTTTTTTTTTCCTTTGGTCATTTGCTTCGTTCATACTACTGGCATATTGAATTGGGCTAGAACCTCTGGCAATTTTACTGTCACACTGACAGTAAACACATTTATCATCAGTAAAAATTGTCAATGGAAATAGACTATCTTCTAAATAAACCAGCAAGAAATTCTAGACTCCTCCGGCATAAGCTGCTGACCAAACTGTTCTTTTCAACTTCTGTTCCTTTTAATTAGACACTTGAAACTGGAAATGTCTTTTTGCCAAAGTAATATATATTTTGGATTAACCAATTACAGATGGACTGTATATCAGCAACATATTAAAGTTTTAGTTGTTTTTATGTATTGTTCAAAGAAAAAGAAAACAGTATTGGATGAGCAAATAGTGACATGCACATTTGCATTAAAAATGGATCCAAAGATTGAAATCAAAGCAGTTAACACCCAACAATCAGAGTAAGCAGTTTTCACCACCTGGAGTTTTGGTAACACTTTTCTCTTTTACTCAATGTGCGTCCTTCTCTTTGTTTATGCATCATGCATACCAGTCAATCCGGGAGACGCAAGCTTTGCCTGGATATCATTGGCAACAATAACAATGATGCTAGCGAGCACACTGTACTGCAGTCACACCATTCCTTTTGTCAATATGACAAACATAGCTAAATTGACAGTTGCGTCAGCTCAAAGTGTTTCAACATCATGTATAATTTAACGTGATGCTGTCAGAGCATGTTTAAAGTGACAGCTGTTGTCTTCATCATGGCCTACTGCACCTGTTGCCTCACAGTGTCTACCTGAATGAACAAAACAAAATGACTTGAGGCCATTTGATTTAACTCCATCTGTGCACAGTGTTGATCTCATCAAGCACACTTTCCCCCAAAATAAAGTTTCTTTAGTGGGATTGACGGTTCCACAAAGAGCATTAAATAATCCATGGATAAAAGCGAGAAGCTTTTTTGAGAATTAGCATTCATGTAGTGTATACCACATAAAAAAATTATATTTATTTATATTCATTCATTTTCTTTTCAGCTTAGTCCCTTTATTAATCTGGGGTCGCCACAGCGGAATGAACCGCCAACTTATCCAGCATATGTTTTACACAGTGGATGCCCTTCCAGCTGCAACCTATCACTGGGAAACACCCATACACTCCCATTCACACACATACACTACGAACAATTTAGTTTACCCAATTCACCTATAGTGCATGTCTTTGGACTTGTGGGGGAAACCGGAGCACCTGGAGGAACCCCACGCCAACACGGGGAGAACATGCAAACTCCACACAGAAATGCCAACTGACCCAGCCAAGGCTCGAACCAGCTCCTATTGATTTATATTTCAGCAATATTTATTAAGTGAACAATATGTTTGTAATAAAAAAGAAATTCTAGCACATGGGGCCCAAATGTAAATGATGTCAAAACTGATAGTAGCAAGCAGGAGAGAATATACTGTACAAAAATGAAGGGGCCAGGAACTGAGCCCTGGGGGACACCGCTATCTTTGAGTAATTGATGTTGTTCATTTACTTCTGAATTGGCTTTTATTGTTTGATTCTGTAATTGGCATGGTACACTTTTATCTGGAAAATAAATGTTAACTTTTTTGATTAATTCTAGAGTCTCCCGAATTCATTCTATCGAGTATATTTTGCGGAGTCTGCGCTACCGCAATTTTTTTTTTAAGGTGCATTTGACGTTACAGAGCAGGAGGCACAGCAGCATGAAGACCTTTTAATCATTTAATCACTGATATTAGCAGGTTGTATGGAAATGACTAAATTAACTACTCTTTTAGTATGAGTGAGCAGGAGGCAACCGGACTAATTGGGTATTAGTTAACCCTGCATCCTCTGACTAACTTCAGAACGTCGAGATAGTGTCCGTGAGAAGAAACGCAATTCCGGGGCATGGAACTCTAAGCGGCGTTTGGTCCCTAATGAACTTACAATTAAGAATATCAGACCCAAGATAATATCAAAATCTAATTGGAAAAATTGGAATGATCAAAATTGGAGTCATATTAAACTCAGAGTTGAAAACAAATTTAAATAAATTCTAATAATAAATAAAACAATTCTTTTCAGAAGCGCTAGAAAAGGCTTACACGCATTTAACCTTCGACCATTCATCGGATTCTGTCTTTCTGTCTTTAGGTTTTTTGGGACTCTTTGTGGTTGATTTATTTTTGTATTATTTATTTACACCATTATGCCATTATGACTTCTTTTTTCCCAATTTCTGTTTAACAGAAACAAGATTTTTTTTAAACATTTCTAAACAGAACATTTTTAATAACTAATTTCTAATAACTGATTTATTTTACCTTTGCCATGATGACAGTACATAATATTTTTGAGAGAGAGAGAGAGAGAGAGAGAGAGTAAGGGAGATGGCAAATAAATAGAGTACAATAAAGAGACAAACCCTTAGAGCTGTGCCATGCTTTTTATTGATAAACAGAGGGATAGAGGAACTCCCATGCTGTGATTTTTCAGTAATCTCATTAGCAAGCATGTATCTTCTGTCTTTTTATTGACTCTACAGATGCTCAGGGAGAAATGTAAGCAGGCATGATGAATTTTAAGTGCTGGTGATTTATGAAGTGTAGAACATTATAGGATATATTTTATCCATAGGATAAAAAAGCCTTATAGTCCTTGCGTAGGGAACAAGTAGTATACACCTCTGAGAAGAGTGTAGGTTATGACTCGTGGTGTTAGGAGCTTAGACAAATATTTTTTACCAAAGCCATGGAGCAAAATCAGTTTGACACCTATCAGGAAGCTGGTGTAAAGACTCCAAAATAGAGGTAATGTGATCCCCAACCCTAGTTCCACATCAAGATTCTTATTGCTGAATTGTGCTGATATTGTATTTTGTTTAAAGAGGATTTAGAATCTGTAGGAAGCACATGAAATGGTCAATATAAAATGAAGTAAAAGAGTTAGTCTGCCTTTCAGCATTAGAATCATACTGCATATAATGTTTCAGTAATAAAAAAGTTTTTACAACGAAGATTGAACGTTAAAGATACCTTATATTGGATTTAAATATGTGTGTATTGTTAACACACAGTGGCAGTTATTCAAAAGTGATCTCAAAAGCTGACCAAGTACAAAAATATAGAAAAAGTAAAGGTCCAGGAACTGAGCCCTGGGGAACAACATTGTGAAATGATGCTGTACATGAGCAAAATGTAATACATGAGCCATATCACACTCGTAGCAGTGCGATATGGCTGTATATCAGCACTGGTG
>CAIGQV010019070.1:24175342-24221393 GCA_903798115.1 Danio jaintianensis | reverse complement strand
CAAATCTGCTATCATAGTCGAGCATTATCTAAGTGCGAACTCTTGAAAGCTTGTAACTGTTGTGATCGCCAGCTGTGTTTTGGAGCACCCAGAGGAAACCCACGCGAACACGGGGAGAACATGCAAACTCCACACAGAAACGTCAACTGACCCAGCCGAGGCTCGAACCAGCGACCTTCTTGCTGTGAGGCAAACGTGCTACCCACTGCGCCACCATGCAGCCCCCCTCTCCCCCATGTTGCTGCTAGTTACACAGTCAATTATTATTATTATTAACGTGTGCAATACTATTAATATTCTGTTTGCACACCAGTTACATACACACACACTGCACAATTATTTCACTGTATGTTTTATTTATTATAATTCAGTGCAGTTATCTTTGTTTATTGTTTTGTCTATTTCTATACATTTCTTATTGCTGCTGTTCTCTTTGAGAGCTGCCAAGTTAATTTTGTTGTATTGCTGCAATGACAATAAAGTCTCTTTAGTCTTTAGATCGGTGGATGTCTTAAATAGGCCAGTTTCTCATGTGTGTACATTACTATAAGAAATAACAAAACTGACTAATATTTTGTGATTTCTGAAAGATCAATAATATAAAATGAATCAAATTACTGTAAGCCACAGGCCATAAATAATTTTTATTGCATGAATTGTTTAGTGTTTATTTTTTTCTGAATGTTAACAAAAAGTTTTTTTTTTTAAGTACACCCATTAATTCTTAAAAAAGGCAAATGTCTTTGATTTATACTGAAAGCAAGGGTCAGTTTTTGTCACAGATTATAGTGCAAGTTAAATCCACATTTTGGTTGTAGTTTATGCATTATGAAGAGTTCTTGACTAGCCTATTGTTTTAATGGTATGTCATGAGTTTTTCTTTAAATAACTAATTTCTTCTGCATTGTACATGGAGCTTTAATGCTGAAATTTGTCACAAAAGAAGATGAGGTGGCATGATCCAGCACTGCTCCAGAGGCAGTTGTGTTTATTTTTGATGTAAACTATTATTTTATAATGTAAATATTTGAATGTTTAAGTATAATTTTAAGTATTTATGTATATTTGTATATAAATAAATAAATAAATACATGTTTAAATACATATGTTTGTGTGTTTTTGTTCCTCTGCGGGGGCACTACAGTAAAATTTCGCTTAGGGCACTGTTTTGGCCAGCAGTGGCCCTGTGGTTACAGTATGCAGCAAATGGACATTAGTAAAGAAAAAAAGCAGAAGATAAGCATTTCAACCTGCAAATAAATCTGACACACACACACACACACACACTAATTGTCATTTTTGTCAATTGTTATATAATTGTCTTCTTCTTGTTTCTGGCTTGATGATCGAGTCTGTCCCAAATTACACTTCCAATGCACCCTAGGGTTTTTGTCAAGGCCCCTAAAGTCTGAACTACATGACATCATCAAAGTTCAGACTCTGAGAAAGTCCACAAGTTCGATGTGAGTCATTTGGAACAGAGCACCCCTATGAGGGTGTTATGTAAATTTGATGCTCACTTTTACCATTCAGTTGTTTTAACAAAACAAATAAGAGCTTTACATTTCTGCTAACAGAACATTAGTCTACCCTTCCATTTTTAATCCATCTCTTAGCTGTTTACAATTGCCTGATGCAACTGTCGTAATTGACCCCCTGGTGGTAGTTTTAATTAGCTTTCCCATTTTTTTCTCTCTCAATTGACATTACGCCACAAATTCTGTTGATGGAGCTTAACTTGTATTGAACCCAGAACATTCTTAACATGGATGTAATGAGATAGACGGGAAGATCACGATGATTCAATGAGCCGTTTTCGCTTCAGCGCGGATTGGTTTTTAAAAAATAGCTCATGTTGCTATTGAACCACCTGAATGTGAGATTAACATGACAAAACAAGAGCTGACAAATTCACACCCGCATCGTGTAGCATTGTGGAAAAAATCCTCGGATCGCCCCCACACAAATCCCGAGTTCGATTCACTCCTGTTGCCGACTCAACCGCATTAAATCAGATTAACTATGTATCTGATGCGTTCGGAAATTCTGCTTGCTTTTGCCAGGTGTTGCTTTGCTAAACAATACCATAACAGCTCTCCATAGAAAATGTTGCCTCCGCAGAGGTTAATTCGAGATAAATCCACTTTTGGCAGAATCTCATCAGGCTGAGTGTAACTGCACATCAGAGCCATTTTAAACTGCTGGAAGTGGACAATTTGAGCGACTGCTGTTCTTAAATCATTACAAGTAAGCATCCAGAAAGAGTCCTGTTGTGATTTAAGTTGCATGCACTTTCCAGAAGTCTTGTGTGCTCTCCAGTGGGTGCAGCTGTGGGAACACCTGGCCTAATATTACATCACCATTTGCAACGGCATAGAGTCTCTCACAAAGCAGATGACAGATACAAGATGATAGTTATTATAGTTTTCAACATTTCGGTGACAGCTACCTTTCGTATGATTACCAGCTTCTTGTGCGGTTTCCCACTTATCCCCCACTGTCCGTGATTCTGCTCTGCCTACGACGTCTGAATCACTCTCAAACGTGGTGAACAAGACCACAAGGCCGACTTTTACTCAGGAAATGTGATATAATGCATTTCAATTTGGTTAAGCGGAGGGAATATATTGAAAAATAAGTCGCAGCTGAGTTTTTAAGCACTAAGACATGCAGATATAATGGCCCACACTGGAAAAAATGTAGAAAAGGTAGAGTTTTACATAGGAAATATATACTGATTTTCTATCTGCATTAAAAACAGCAAATTTAATGGCCCACGTTGTAAAAAAACAAACTCAAGAAACAAATTTACAAACAAATACAAAGCAATGGCAATTGACCCTTGTTATTTTTATGCAGTGAAGTACTGGATAATGTAAGCTTTATATTGATTTAGGTGTAGGATTAAAGTTTGGTTTAGGGACAGATTTGAGTTTTTATGCATACATCACTCAGTTATTTAAATAGTAGTCATTATTATACTATTATCCCTATAATATTACTTTAATAATAATAATAATAATAATTCCTTACATTTATATAGCGCTTTTCTATACACTCAAAGCGCTTTACACATTGGGGGAATCTCCTCATCCACCACCACTGTGCAGCATCCACCTGGATGACGCGACGGCAGCCATATTGCGCCAGACCGCACACCACACACCAGCTGATTGGTGGAGAGGAGACAGAGTGATGAAGCCAATTATGATATGGGGATGGTTAGGAGGCCATGATGGACAGAGGCCAGTGGGCAAATTTGGCCAGGATGCCGGGGTTAAACCCCTACTCTTTTTCGAAGGACATCCTGGGATTTTTAATGACCATAGAGAGTCAGGACCTCGGTTTAACGTCTCATCCGAAAGACAGTGCTCACTGAGCAGTATAGAGTCCCCATCAATGTACTGGGGCGTTAGGAACCACACAGACCACAGGTTGAGTGCCCCCTGCTGGTCTCACTAACACCACTTCCGGCAGCAACCTAGCTTTCCCATGTGGTCTCCCATCCAGGTACTGACCGGGCGCAGCTTAAGTAGAAAAAAGTTGACAACAATAAGTAGAAAGTTAAAGTAGAAATAAATAAGCAGTATCAAGGCCATTATTGTTAACTAAAACTAAATCTAGAACTAAAACAAACAATTTTTTACTGAAATAAAGCTGAAATTCAAAAATAATAATAATAATTGAACCAAAAAATGTATTCAATTCAATTCATTTTTATTTCTATAGAGCTTTTACAATGTAGATTGTGTCAAAGCAGCTTAACATAGAAGTTCTAGTAAATTGAAACTGTGTTGGCCCATTTTTCAGAGTTGAATTTCAGTTTAGTTCAGTTCAGTGTGGTTTAATTTTCACTGCTGAAAGTTCAAACACTGAAGAGCAAATCCATCGATGTGCAGCTCCCCAAGTCCCAAAACCAAGCAAGCCAGTGGCGACAGTGGCGAGTAACAAAACTTCACCAATTGACGAAAGTGAAGGAAATAAATCCCGAGAGAACCAGACTCAGTTGGGCATGACCATTTCTCCTCTGGCCAAACTTCTTGTGCAGAGCTGCAGTCTAGGCGCCGGAGGCTGGAGAGTGTTGCTTAATTTGTCAAAATAACTGAAATAAACCATTTAAGTGTTTATTATATTTAAGTGTAAATATTATGTGAATAGTAGTTAAATGGGCAGTAAATACATCTATATTTGGTTCCATTTTGTATCTACACTTGCCTCTGCAGACCTCTCATCTAGAGACCCCTGACAATCAGAGACTCAGTTTCAGTCCATTATCCATCCTCGATTTAGACATTATAATTGTTTCTATTTTATGTTGCCATGAAAATTTTATTCCAAGTTCTCCAACTAAAGTACATTGCAATGAGCAGCACAGTGCGTCTTGAGCGATGTAAATTGTCCCCCTGGGAAGGATTAGCATGAGATTAACCAGTGTTTGCATAACTGAGGATCATTGTGATCTAATCTTACTTAAAGTTCAGTATAATTGGTCGTTTAACTAACTTCTTCTCGTTATCTCAAAGAAATGAATACTATTTATCATTTTACTGCTTAGATAGAATACATAGCTGCTGTCAAAGCCTGGCCAAGCTGGTTAGGCTGATCTGTTTTACTGGTTTTAGAAAGATTTGGGGCGCTTGTCAGCTGGTTGAATTTGGTACAATAACACAAGTCAGAGCAATTAAGACTATAATAGAACTAACTATCCACCTAAAGCAGGAGGTTTCAAAACAACAACAGAGGCAAAGACTATACAGAGGTGATTTTAGGATTTTCATTTTAGCTCAGCTGCTTATAAGAGTATTATAATAATAAAAAAAAATATCAAAATAAATGAATAATACATTTAAAAGTAATGTAATTTAAAATGTTTGACTAATATGTTAGGGTTGTATACTAAATTTACAGTATTCCACTGTATTGCATGGAGAGGCATAACTTTTGTGTACTGAATGAACCAAATAGGCCTACAACACTGTAAAAATGCTGGCTTCCACACAATCGATTTGACAACATGTTGAGTTGAGGCAACATGAAGGAATTAAGGAATTAAGTTAACTTTAAGCTAATTAAGTTAGCTCTCCACTCCTCCATGACATTGCATCTGCTCAGGATATGGCCTGGTCCAGGGTTCTCTAGAGGCCTCGGAATGAGTACAAGCACACACTTCTGCTGTTTGCATTTCTCTGTTTACTGTATATATACACTTCTTTCTTAGATCAATTGATTTTTTTTCCACTTATTAAAAAATAAAACTTTGCCACTTTTATTATTCAACATGACGAGAAAATAAAGAATAATTTTTCAAAAAAGCATACAGGCTAATTCACATATTTCACAATGCGGGTAATTTTTAAATACAAAATCATTATACAATGATTACTTTATACAAGACAACACTTGATGTTTAACTGATATGCAGTTAAAATTAGTATATTTACTTGAGTGTTTCTGTCTGTTACGATCACCAGCGATCTAGTGGCTGTAAAGCTACAGAGCTACACACGCCACGTTAACAAACTACAACTCCCAGCATGCACCTTGCACACACCGGTTCCTGTTTCCCACTGATTACACACACACAGCCGGAAGATCATTATGGTAGCACACACACACACACACACATCGTGGCTGAGTCATGTTATGTTTAGTGAACATTATGACGTGGTTTCCTTGCCTTGCCATGTTTGACCTTTGCTTTTTTTCTTTGTTTATGTAGTTTGCCGCCTATACCGACCATTCACCTGTTTACCAACCACGCTTTGGATTACTCTGCACCTGTTTGTTCCTGTTTTGACCCTTGCTTGCTAGACGACTCTCCTCAAGAGCCCCTATTATTGATCCTTGATCCTGCGGGCCAACCTGACCGCCTGCCTGTGCCCTACTCACACCTGCAGCTTCTCCACGATGGACGTCCAGCTTCTTCAGCCTCCAGCGCCTAGACTGCAGCTCTGAACAGGAAGTTTGGCCAGATGAAAAATATTCGTGCCTAACAGAGCCTAGTTTCTCTCAAGGTTTTTTTTTCCCTTCACTTCGTCAATTGGTAAAGTTTTTTTTTTCCCTCGCCACTGTCGCCACTGGCTTGCTCGGATCGGGACTTGTGGAGCTGTGCTTCGGTGGATTTGCTGTACAGTGTTTGAACTTTCAGCAGTGAAATTTAAACCACACTGAACTAAACTAAACTGAACTTTAACTCTGAAATCTGGACTTTAATAGAACTATGTTAAGCTGCTTTGACACAATCTACATTGTGAAAAGCGCTATATAAATAAACTTGACTTGACTTGACTTCTGTGACAGTAATATGGCCACAGAGTGAACAGACATTCCTTGAAATGGACATTGGCAGTGGGCTTCCCTTTTGATAAAATGTACACAGTGATGCCCCCATTGAATCCTCAGCCTTCAAAACTAGCTGTCTTGACCTGACTGTATATGCTCATACACACATGCATTCAGAATTACTAAAGCTCTGACCTTCTCATTCTCTTAAACATGCTTCTTATACCAGCAACTTTGATAAAATACTTGCAGGACATGAATTTTGACATATATTTATGAGTTCTTGCTAAATATGTGTGCAGAGGGTTTATTTGTACATCAGCAACAACAGAAATAAGTGCATTTAATGAAGAAGTGTACCACCCAGACTGTTGCATGCCCAGAGTGAAGCATAGAGGTGGATCAGTGATGGTTTGGGCTGCAATATCATGGCATTCCCTAGGATCCAATACTTGTGCTAGATGGGACTGCTGCTGCCAAGGACTACCAAACCATTCCGGAGGACCATGTGCACGGTTCAAACATAGTATCCTGAAGGCGGTGCCATGTATCAGGATGGTAATGCACCAATACACACAGCAAGACTGGTGACAGAGTGATTTGATGAACATGAAAGTAAAGTTGAACATCTCCCCTGGTCTGCACAGTCACCAGATTTAAATATTATTGAGCCACTATGGGGTGTTTTGGAGGAGCGAGTCAGGAAACATTTTCCTCCACCAGCATCACGTAGTGACCATGGCCACTCAACTGTCATACCTTTTATTGCCTAATGGCAGAGGTAGGTATTTTATTCCAATAACGATGTTTACACACCAGTGGGTCTCAATTCCAGTCCTTACGTCCAATCACACTCTAGATTTTGTATGTTTGTCTTATCACTGCTTGCTCATATTCTTGTTTTTGCTTGTTCTAATTTGCACTTGTTCTAAGTGCCCTGCGAAGTTGACACCACATGAGATTCTGCCAATGATTCCAGTTCAAAGTGAGTGTTAATTTCATTCAAATGACATTTTAGTGTTTGATATCTGATTTCAAATTGTATAGATGTACAGATGGTAAGACTATATCATGTCACATTTCACACTTCTCTTGTGTCATCTGTATGTGAAGATGCTGCAGGCAGTGGCGTTAAGCAAATCTGTGAATGAACGTTCTGAAAGGAAATTAAATATTCCCTGTGCTCAGGAAGTAGGAAATAATGAACACTGTGTAGGGATCCTGTCAGTCAGAACACAGGTCATACATAGAGCTCTCTTCTATCTAGCTGGTTATCGGAATCAGGTGTGTTAAATAAGAGAGAGCTGGACATCTGTTTTCTGCATCCTAGGTGAAATGACCTTACCCTGGGCCAATTTATGAGCGGCCCACCAGAAATTCTCCCAATTGCATAGTGCAAAACTACATAGTGTATATTCCATCATTAGAGACACAAACGTAGTTTGTATGCTTATCATGCAGCAGTTGAGTTTTTGACCTACTGTTCAGCCTAATGAAAATGGCTTGGCCTGTTATAAAACAATGACTAAATATGAGAGACACTGTGCTTTGATGCCAAATAATAATGAATAATTTACTGAAACCTTGACATGAGTCATTCTTACAACAGACAGTTTCTCTCTGCATTAGCACTGTTGGTTACACTTTTGATTGACCTTTTTAGAAATTCTGTTTGCAATGAGCACTGCTGCAACTACTGTACATTAACCTACTCTGAGTAGAGTATTTGTAGAATATAAAGCGTTTGCCAATTTGTTAAATTATTTTTGTTTGTTAATGAAGTGCTTATGTAGTTTGATTACCTTTACAAATCTGCTTAATGTTAATAGCAGCTAAGTTAAAAAGAGGTTCGTGGAATATTTCAGCATTTGACAAGACATTGTCAAATTTACAGGAAAACTGTAAGTCTGATCAGTAAGAAAAAATATACCACAAGAATTTAGATCAGTGTGACCTGAGTTTGGTGGTTAAAAGGTCATGAAACCCCAAATACATTTCAAGAGTTCACACTTAGCTGATGATTGATTATAAAGCTTGTTTGGCATGCTGTCCCTGGAGAGAGCCCTGAGCTCCCTCCCGTTTGCAAGGCGAGAGGGGAGTTTGAGCTCAGGTAGATCTCGAGAACTCCCCTGCTGTAGTAGCTAATGAACAGATAGTGATTGCTCTTAAGAGATAACTACTTACTAGGACCATGTCTATGGTGGCGATTTGGATTAGTCAATTAACTTAAGTTGCGTGTTTTTGGACGGTGGAAGGAAACCGGGGAACCAGGGCAAACCCACGTGAGCACGGGGAAAACGTGTAAACGTCGGCTGGCTTGGTAAGGACTAGAACCAGTGACGTTCTTGCTGTGAGGCAACCTTGCTAACCACTGGGCCACCATGCCACCCATCTAGGAAAGGAGGAGTAGGGGTGGAAGGGGGGATTCTTCAAAACGAAGATGGCTGTTATATGGAACTTAGGGTTTTTATAGTGGCTTAGGAATCGTCTGATTGGTGAATCATAAACTGAATAATGCGGGACCAGCCGCAAGCAATCATAAGCACGTGATCCTCTCAAAATTAGTTTATAAATAAACTTCTTTTTTAGACTTTAAGTTTTTCTGAGATGTGTGTATATATAAGTAACACATTGCTGAAAATAGTAACATGAAATTTATCAGGAAGCGGAAATTGGTTATTTTTGCATTTTTCTAATCTAAGCAATTACGTTCTTCCGGTTTGAAAAGCATTGTTGAAGCAATGTCATGCATCACCACGCATTACTATGAATAAAATATAATTACACTAATTTGCACAAGATTGTTCCCACATATCACTGAAGTTTATAGACTTTGGAATCACTTCTGACTCTTCTATCATCCCTCTTTGTTAGACATGGGTTGAATGTGTTTGTTTAGTAAGTGTTACAACACAAGACCTTTTAAGGAACATTTTTTGACAGTTTTGGAGAATTTGAAACTGGAGGGCAGGTTTGCCGATCATCTGTTTTTAAAGAAAGGTGTGTTCAGATTCCTGTTGATTCTTACAGTCTCCACAAATGTGGTATGTGGCTTGACATCATTGAACTGAGAATAGAAATGAGCTTGTGTTTTTGTTGATGCTGTAATTTGGATTGTTAATGTGTTGATTGACCTGCACTGTCATCCTTATGACCACTGTATGACTGGGCATTCTGATGAGGAGAACTGCTCTCTGTATCGGCTGCTCTCTTCCAGATTTTCTCACCGATTTCCAGGGGCATTTTCATAGGACGAAAGTTGTCGCAGACGAAAGTCACGGGATTGGGGGGGTTCTGGTGGGCCCCTAATAGTATCTCTGGGGGCCCCAAAACAGTGGGGGCCCTTAGAATCGTCCTAACTTTCCCCCCCTAGCAGCGCCCTGCCGAATTCGTTTGGTAGCATTTTTGCTTAGATTTTTTTATAATCACACATGCAAAATGGACACTAAAAAGTTGCCATCATAAAGGGAATTCAATTCACTGACAGTTTCCAGTAGGTTAGCTTTATTTGACCTCATTTGGCCTTGATTCAAAGATTGAAAAGAAGGCTTTCCCACAAACTACTCTGTGCTCCATTACCTGTGTGGTTGTAAGGATAAAACATGCCTGTATGTATTTCTTTTCATAATCCTAAGCAAATAAAACTCCAACTTGCATATAAAAACAAACAAAAGACCAGTTTGTGTTTGTTTGTCCAAGCACCAAAACCATGCCCTCGAAAGCTTCAAATGCATTCAATGTGTTGTCCATGTGTCATGAAGTCAGATTCACCCAGTGTGGTTTGATCTTTCAAAAAACGCCAAAGCAATCCCGGAGTGTGAAGCGAGGTCATCGTAACACATGAAAGGAGAGATGGAACAGTATGTTACAGCATATGTTGCTTCTGCATTCATTGTCTCTCGCCTTTTACTTACCCAGAAGAAAAAAAAGATGAATCAGAATTTGGCCTCCAGGATGTCTTTTTATCAAAAGTACTTTGATAAAGATTTTGAAAAGAGTCTGTTTTGTGTGTAGCTTGGTGTAGGAGTGCAGCATGATGTGATACTTTGCAGGAGGGTACAGTGTCATCTGCCTTTTGGGCTCGCACTGTATGCCTTTATGCGTTGTTCAATCTCAGTCATGTACAAACATATTTGTATACATTATGTAATGTTGCAGAGTGATTTTCTTTCCCTTCAAGGCATGACTGAATCTATTGTATTTTAGAGCATAACACCTCATAAAACAATATGATCAGGCAATAAATGGTTTTGGTGATGCTTGTGTGGGTTGTGCAATAAACATTCGGGATTGTTTGGAAGCCAGACAAAAGATATAAGCAAAATACAACTGAATTGCTGGAGAATAAAGACTCTGGCTGTAGTCTCTTCCCAAATGACTCCTTAAACTAATCCTGTTAGGTTGAAAGTACACTAAGTTTATATCTATGGCTCAAATAGGACCAATTAAAAGCATTTAAATGTTTGACTCCATTTATACTGCTTGCTGATGCAAACTGCTTGGGTTTTGCAAGGGTGCATTTAAAGGAATAGTTCACCTTCATTCATTCATTTTCCTTCGGCTTAGTCCCTTATTTACAGTGGAATGAACCGCCAACTATTCCGGCATATACACACTCTCATTCACACACTCATACTCTACGGCCAATTCATTTTTACCCAATTCACCTATAGCGCATGTCTTTGGACTGTGGGGGAAACCGCAGCTCACAGAGTAAACCCACACGAACAAGGGGAGAACATGCAAACTCCTGGTTCACCTTCATTTTTGTTATCAATTTGTATGATTGGATTTAACACAAGTTTTTTTATTCATTCATTTTCTTTTCGGCTTAGTCCCTTTATTAATCTGGGGTCGCCACAACGGAATGAACCGCCAACTTATCCAGCATATGTTTTACGCAGCGGATGCCCTTCTAGCTGCAACCCATCACTGGGAAACATCCATACACACACATACACTATGGACAATTTAGCTTACCCAATTCACCTATACCACATGTTTTTGGACTTGTGGGGGAAACCGGAGCACCCGGAGGAAACCCACGCGAACACGGGGAGAACATGCAAACTCCACACAGAAATGCCAACTGACCCAGCCGGGGCTCGAACCAGCGACCTTCTTGCTGTGAGGCGATTGTGCTACCCACTGCGCCACCGTGCTGCCCCCACAAGTTTTTTAACTTGTTTATTTTATTTAGTTTTATTTTATTTCAAAATACCCCTTAAATTGAATCAATATATCATCATGTCATGCTCACTGGAGTAAACAAGAATCCAATTTTAGGCCTAAAAAATAATAACATTTCTGTAGACAGGAAAGTATAAAATTAAGCCAAATGTTCAAGCATATTTTATTGAGACATACCATAATGGTGTAATAAAATGATTAATTTTGTGAAATTAGATTTATAAGAAATTTGAATTAGAACATCTGTGATTCTAGCTTGAATTTAGTGGAATTGCAATGAATGTTGATAAATGCAGCTGTGGTCAAATGTAATGTAATCATGTACATTCTGAATTGATATGTTCTGAATTGCAATGACTACTGGGAGCTTACAAGACTGTAGAAAAGAAAAAAAAACTATAGCTAAGTATATTTTACATTTCTTGCATCTAAATGTGGAAGGTGATGGCCTTTATTAAATATTTAAATGTCCTCTTGATCTGGAAGACATAATACAGTATCATACACATACAATAAGGAAAGAGGTTTGTTTGTATTTTCATACACTTGTAATTTAATTAAAGTTCTACATATACCTTTGTGTCACAAGTTTTTTGAAACCAGTTTTTGTTTGACAGTTAAGTAGTCAAGTAGTAGCTTCCCCAACACTGCACTTATATGAGTAGAATCAAACTCAGACATGAAGGACTCAGACGTGAGTCTTTTTTTTTTTTTTTTTTTGGACCTGGAACTGGAAACTATTAGTTGGACGTTATTTTTACTTGGATGTTGTCACGATTCGGGTGTTGTCATTGTGTTGTGTTCCTTGTATTTGTGTCATGTGATTTCCCATGTGTTGTGTATGTGCTTCTGTTTATGTCATGTGACTCCTTTGTTGTGTTTTCCCACCGGTTTTTAATGTTTATTAGTTCCACCTGTGTCTTACCCCTGTATGTATTCAGTTTAATCATGTCTTGTGTATTTATACCCCTGAGTTCAGTTTTGAATCGTCATTTCTGTTCCTGTGTGAGTGTTTTTGTGTAAATAAATAGGTGTTTTTGGTAATCCTCGTTTCATGAGATTTACTGCTGTAGTACAACCATGACAGACGTGAACCCAACACTGATATATAGTGTATTTAACCCATATGACTCTGTATTGCAAAACTTTTTTTTTTTCTTCTGTGCTTTAAGGTGTCACGCAAAGGTGATTATGACGTTTCAGCTTAAAATATGTAACAGACGATTTATAAGACTTCTCTATATGTTCCTTTTGGGGGAAACAAAAACATTTTTTTTTGTGTGTGTCTCTTTAAATCCAAATGAGCTGTTTCCTGCCTCATTTTCCATATGGAAGCCTTTGCAAACAAGAAACAAAACATCCGAATATACTTTAAAGTCTGCTTAAAATCAATATTTGTGTTTTGTTTGTTTGTTTGTTTTTGCTAGTCCACATTGTTAATCTTGCATTGAACAATTAATCCATGCAATTTGACAAAAAAAAGTTTGTTTTGTTACTATTTAAAGGTGCAGTATGTAAGTTTGACACCCAGTGGTTGAACTAACTATTGCATTCCTGGACCAAAACAAACGCAGGTGCAGGTAGCCAGATTGAGGACCAACAAGGCTGTTCTAAATAAAAGCAACGACACGCGATAGAAGGAATATTTTCCATATTAAAAGGAGTTTTTGTCCTAACCAACTCCTCGAATTGATATATTATAAACGGCTTCTAATTCTCACAGGTGAACAACAGAAAACTGACAATGATCACCTCAGGTAAACCTCATGTGCTTTATTCAGTGTTAAATGCTAATAATGTGAGTTTGAATGCTATTTTACATGACATTTATTGCCATACTACTGAAAGCAGCATCAGATAATTTACTCATAAATATAAAATAAACCGTTTGAAATTTAACTATAGAACTGTGACTCAATACCAACACATATGAGTGATTCAGCATGTACATTTAATAATGTAAAGAGGTTTAATATGTATTAATTAAATTATAAACCTTACCATTTCGTAAGTGATTACATATTCTGTGCTTTTGAATGGCTGTATTTAAATTTCTGTCGTATTTTGTCTGGTGCAAACAGCCAAATTGCTTATCACTGCAAATCTCATCATGTAGCGTGTTGTTAGGACACAGGGTTACAATGTAACCTGCTCACGTAATGCTTACGTTTGTAATATATATATATATTATTTGCTAATTAATAACCTCATGTGGAACTCTGAATCTGCATCTCATTTTGAAGTCTGCTACTGTCCACCGGAGGTCGCATTTTGGTCACGGACACATGAATGAATGAATGAAATATGCGGTTTTCCATGAAGGTAACCCGGGGTGTTGAAATATAATTGGCTAAAGTGGCATTGAGCGGGTTAAAATAACCAAAACAAAGACAGCGTTCCGGCACGGAAAACACATTTTCAAAGCAAAATATCTTCATCTTCAAACTTCAGCATTGTTTTTCAGATAAACAAGAATGTTCACTTGGCATGTTTCTTAAATATCTGCAAACATGTTATGGTATTTTTATGCTTTAGAAGAGTCAAAAACTTACATAAAGCACCTTTAATCAAAATCTATCCATCTGCTTCCACTCTGAAATGCCAATCCTTGTCTGATTATGTCAATTTGACTTGGGAAACATACTTAGACACGCCTCTCCAACTGTTGGTTTGCTGCATGTCAAAGATAAGGAGGAGCACAAAAATAAACCCCGCCCCCTACTCATTATTCCATTTCAGTTGAAAATGCATAATCATACTGAGAAAAGTCAGCAACTTCTGGTTCCAGCAGACATTGTCAGGACTTGTCAGTTATCTCCTACAATTGGGGCATTTAGGAAGTTCAAAAACTGCTTACTGCTATATAAAATAACTCTTTGGAGAGGACTTTGTAACTTTGCACTTTCTTTTCATGCTCAAACTGCAAGATTACGCAGTAAAGTTGAAAGTGTAAAAAGCATAATAGGACCCTCTTTACGTTCAATTGCCTGAAGGCCTCAAGCCAGAACTCATCTGTGGACCTGTGTTATTCAAGCTCGCCATGATGATAGCAGTTGGCTCACTAAGCAGAAATAAGGGGTTCATTTATAAATTATATTACGTTTTATTCAATTTCATGGTTGACATTGAACAGTTATAGATGAGTTGCTGGCGGCGCCTCTCTTACTCTCTGCAGCTGCAGAGGCAGCACTCGGTTTTCTTTCTGCCATGTCACGAAAATCACCTTTGTCCACTCATCTTCAATTTAGAACATGGCCATTGGAAATTGATTCTTTTGAAAAAATATGACTCGCATTTTTAGTGTGGCCAGTAGGGAAAGAACAGACAGTCTCTCGCTCTCAGTTTCCCCGTCACGTTCTCTTTCTTAAAATTGTAAGTGAATCCCAGTTTCATACAATGTTAAAATTAATTGCACCAGCAGTTTGAGTAGTTTGTACATTGTAAAAATGTCAAGAAACATAGTAGCATCCATAATTCTAACATCTGAGGATATATTTAGACGCATTCATTCATTTTCTTTTCGGCTTAGTCCCTTTATTAATCTGGGCTCGCCACAGTGGAATGAACCGCCAACTTATTCAGCATATGTTATACACAGCGGATGCCCTTCCAGCTGCAACCCATCACTGGGAAACACCCATACACTAAGACCATCCTTTCAATTCAGATAAAAATATTATCTTTTTCCTAAATGACAACTATATGACCATGTTTAATAAACCTTTGACAACTACAATCACATCTGACATTTCTGTGATGCTGCTGCTGACCCAATGAAAGCAGTTATCATGTATTGTTATGGAACAGTTTTAGTCTTTGCGGCCACGCAACATAAACATTTCCTGACTGTTTGAAAGAAAGACACAAATAATAACATGGTTCTACCATTGCTAATATGTTACTAGCGTGAATTTCCTTTTTTAACAAGCTAGCATGTTTCTAACGTGAATTAGCATGTTGCCAACAGATTTCTAGCAGGTTTTATTAAGTCTGGCATTAGCATGTAGTTTGCATGTTTAATATTATGCTAGCATGTTTTTGACATGTTTTAGCATGACTGGTTTTAATACGTTGCTAACACATACTCACATTGCTAGCATGTTTATAGCATTTTAAACTACTGTATGGTTAGTACATTTTAGCTGTTGCTATTTTTTTTATTTTAGCATGTTTCGTTCATGAATTATAATTAGAATGTTGTTACCTTGTTTAGCAATATGCCAATAACATGTTTTGTGAGTTCCTAGCAGGACTTAGCAGGCGGCTTGTATGTTTAAACATTTTTTTTTTTGTAGTATTAATCAGGCTATTGCTAGCATTTTATACATTGTTAACAAAAGTTGGCATGTTGCTTGTTTTTTAGCTGACTCTTCAGAATATTTTAAACCAAAAATTCATTCATTCATGCATTTTCTTTTCGGCTTAGTCCCTTTATTAATCTGGGGTCGCCACAGCGGGATGAACCGCCAACTTATCCAGCATATGTTTTTACGCAGCGGATGCCCTTCCAGCTGCAACCCATCACTGGGAAACATTCATACACACTCATTCACACACATACACTACGAACAATTTTAGCTTACCCAATTCACCTATAGTGCATGTCTTTGGACTTGTGGGGGAAACCGGAGCACCCGGAGGAAACCCACACGAACACGGGGAGAACATGCAAACTCCACACAGAAATGCCAACTGACCCAGCGGAGGCTCGAACCAGCGACCTTCTTGCTGTGAGGCGAACGTGCTACCCACTGCGCCACCGCGTCGCCCCCTAAACCAAAAATTGTGATTCTCAATTTGTACATTATACAGCTATAAAGTAATAATGGTTTTAGGAATAATGGTATACAGTGCACATCTCTTTGTGAAACAAAGTCAAAATTATTTAAAAAAAAATAATACTAAATAGGTAAATGATGACAGAATGGTCTTTTTATTATCTCTGTTAATCACATTAATATGCCATTGCATTCTGTTCGCCCATTCAATTACTAATTAAATAATCTCCCTTATGAACCACAGAAGAAAGTCTTAGAGCTTTTGAATGGCATGAGGATTAGTATTTTTTTTTTTATAAATCATTTGACTTTGATAGATTTCTGCCTATCTTTAATTATCACTTGTGTCTGCATTTTATTATATGCCCGCTTTTAATTATAGTTATATTAATTGCATTCATAAAAGGCTAGTGTTAATTAAACTCCAACTACTGCTAAAATGATACACAGCTGGGGATGTTACTTATTTTATTCATGCAACAAAATTAAGCAATTCAGCTAAAATAGGACGTTTAGAAATAATCAATTCCAAACAAATGAAAAATAAAACAACCTGAAAAACAGCCAAAGGTGTATGTAATTATTTGTTTGCATGTAATGTTTAGTAGAACATTTATTTATTTATTTATTTTTCTGAAACCATGGTCATTTTTAATTCATAAAATGCGAGTCAGCAGCATGAAAAAAAATTACAAATAAAAAATAATATTAAAATAAAATACAGGCAAAAAATAATAAATAATAAAAGGTCACTGGCTCTTTAGTGCAGTGTTTTCCAACCCTGTTACTGGAGGTACGCCAACAGTACATATTTTGGAAGTCTCCCTTATCTGACCCATTCATTTCAGGTTTTGGAGTATGTTCTTATGTTCTGATGAGTTGATTCAGGTGTGTTTGATTAGGGAGAGGTTGAAAATGTGTACTGTTGCTGTGCCTTAAGGAACGTTGTTAGGAAGTACTACTTCAGAGTACATTGAGGTCTTATGAAGCAAAACAATTGTAGTGTGTAAGAAACTGAACATTATTTACAACATTACCTTTAATCCAAAATCTCAGCAACTAGACCTGAGCACATTCATTCTGATGCAACTTTCTGGAGTGTAAGGTAACATCATTATGCATTTCAGCTTCTCATCAAATATTCGACCTGAAGTGCCCCTCTGCGTACAATATAAATGGATGTTAAATCTTTACTGAAATCAGTCACTTGCTCACACTAGGAGATTAGGAAGAGAAACAGATAGACAGGTCCCACTGTGCAAAGAGACATCCAAAACATGTCTTTTCTACATTGTTTCTACAGTTTTGCTCCCCTGAATGTGCACACTGTGACACCAGAGCAGATGTCTTTTTCTGACATTTACCGAATGTCCAGAATTAAAGTCCACAAGATGTCCGTTCAAGGGCTAATTGTAGTGCAAATGTGGTCATGGCAGACGTCTTTTCAACATAGTTTTTACGCTCTCAGTTTCGTTCCCCTGATGGTGCAGTCTGTCTCGCCATGATTACGTTTTTTTTTTTTTTACGTCTACAAATGTATTGTATCCAGAATTTACATCCACATGGACATTTGTATGAGGGCTAATTGTAGTCCAAATGTGTTTTTTGTGGACATCTTTTATACATCATTTTTGCACTTTCAATTTTGGTCCCCTGAAGGTGCAGACGATGTGATTACAGTGAAGTTACATTTTTTTTTATAAAGGCGTAAATTACAAAAACGTAACATACTTGGTACTTAAACCAGTACAATACAATTATAAAGTCAAAGCTTGATGTTTTGTTACACATGATTTTCAAATTTCTCAGACTGTCAAGGTACAAATCAAATGTAGCATTGCAATAGCAAAATGAGTTAAGTTAGATTAAGTACATGGTAGCTCAGATGTGAAATTACTTTCTTTTTTTTTACATTTACCTTATGTCCTGAATTGACATCCACAGGATACCTGTATTAGGGCTAATTGTAGTCCAAATGTAGTCATTGTGGATGTCTTTTCTATGTTTCTTTGCACATTCATTTATGTTTCCCTGAAAGTGACTGTGATGGCAGACATCTTTTTTCTGACGCCTACCAAATGTCCAGTATTGTTGTCCACAGGATGTCTGTATAAGGGCTAATTGTAGTCCAAATGTGGTCACTGTTAACTTTTCTACCTGTTTTTGCACATCCAGTTTAAGTGCCCTGATGGTGCAAACTGTGACGCCAAATGGCATTTTTTTTCCAACATTTACAGAAAGTCCATTATTAATGTCCACAGGACGTGTTTAAGGGTTAATTGTAGTCCAGATGTGGTCATTGTGGACGTCTTTTTAATGTCATTTTTGTGCATCCAATTTTAGTTGTGCAGACTGTCTTGCCAGATGACGCCGCATTTTTTTTGTTTGTTTTTTACATCTAGTTTATGTCCAGAATTGACATCCACAGGACATCTGTATAAGGGCTAATTGTGGTACAATGTAGTCATTGTGAATGTATTTTCTACTATTTTTACACGTCCAATTTCCCTTTAAAGTGCAGACTGTCATGGCAGATGTATTTTTTCAGATGCTTACCAAATGTCCAGTATTGATGTCCACAACACATCTGTATAAGGGCTAATTGTAGTTCAAATGTAATCATTGTGGACGTCTTTTCTACTTTAAATTTAAGCTCATTTTAGACAAAGTTTTTATACTGCTTCTAGGCTACATGCATAACTGTAGTACCATTTCAGAATGTGGAGTACTGTTTCAGTTCATTTTCCTATAGCTTCATTTGATTGCCTCCACAACACATGAAAACTGGAAATGCGTACAAAGATGTACTGCATTTCCACTTCAAACCTGCTGCTGAGCCAATTGAAGCTACCCGAAAATTAACTGGTACAGCAATAAATTTACATAAATCAACATAATTAATTAATCTGTCTGAACTTACCTTGAACTTAGTGAAAAAGGATGATTTAGGATGGCTGGAGTAGGTTTCTGACACTAAACAGAGCCGAGCAACTGTTTGCTACCAAAGCAGAGATGAAACTGGCTGAATAGCGACAAATGCTTGGCGTGTTTGCTTGGCCAATCAGAGTGGCATTTACTGGTTGGGTTATGATGACATGCTGTCTCAGCCAATCAGAGTGCCGTTGACTGGTAGAACTCATAAGAGTTAAATAACCAAGGCTCTTATGTATGAAATTATATTCTGAAGCCTAATTTACCACAAATTTAAAGGGCACCTAGTTAAACCCTTATTCAAGATTTAAGATAAATCTTTTGTGTCTCCAGAATGTGTCTGTAAAGTTTCAGCTCAAAAAATCCATCAGATTATTTATTATACCTTTGTGTATATTGGACATTTGAGCTGTTTTCACTTTGTAGCTGTTTTGGTACCTGTGCCTTTAATGCAAATGAGCTGCTTCTCCCCACCCAAAGTGCGTGTCAGAACAAAAGAGATCGCTCAATATTGCTATGATGGGTGTAGCTTCTTCTGCTGCATCTCACGCATAAGCAGCACAGTATCAGACAAGAATGAAGCTTGTAGTAAGATCTCCCTTACTACAGTAAGAACTTTACCAATGGTTATTTGATCACACACAATGTTGTTATAAAGTTTGCACGCATGCACGTGCTCGCTCATATACACACACGCGCACGTTTAGCTTTGCACTGTTTTTGCATGGCAAATGTGACAGAATACACGTTAATATCCACTGCTGTATGGACATCTGTTATGTTTATGTACAAAATAAACCTGATTTAAGTCCATGAACCGGGATTGAAGAGTCTTCTTTTATAATTGTACTGACACTATGCAGCTGTGGTGAAGAATTACGAAGCGATTTTACTGTCTTTATTACAAACATCCACTGTTTTAGAAACATTTTAAACTTGTAAAACTCATTATTGAGGTGCTGCTGAACACAGAGAGCTGAAGAGATCATTTAATCCCGGTTGCTTTGCGCACGTCTTGTCTTGTGGATATGATTACACGCGTTACTACGGAGACACGTTAATACGCTGCTGTCAATCAATTCGGTGGGCGGGGAAACCGCACTCCTACGTCAAGTAGGCCTCAAAATGGGAGGGATTTGGATCCTATATTTAACATCAGAAAAAAAAAAAAAAAGATACTTATTGTGTTTCTATCACTTCAATATGACTGTGGACACACTATACCTATACACAGTTCTGTCCAAACAGCTCACAAAAAAGGATTTTCATCATAGGTGCCCTTTCATTTCTAAATAAATAAAGCAGGCCTACTTTTCACGTCATGTAGATGTCCCGAATTGGTCTTGGAACAATAGACGCAATATAGACATGATTTGCACATCAGACGACAAATATTTAATGGCGTACATTGTGGTTGCCATAAACTAGGTCCAATTAGGTCCCCACCAAAATCGAAACCATACATACACCCTTGCACGAAAGTGTTACATTGGTTGAACCATTGTTAATTTTTTGTGGAGATTTTTCACCTAAGACTAAAACTGTAATGGTTTACCAAACTCAATTGGGTCTGACTGGATGAGCTGTTTGATTTGCCCGCCCATTTTCCTCTTTAATATGTATATAAAATGTACATAAAATGTGAAATAAATAAATATTATATATTAATATAACTCAGTGATGGGTTGCAGCTGGAAGGGCATCCGCTGTGTAAAACATATGCTGGATAAGTTGGCGGTTCATCCCGCTATGGCGACCCCAGATTAATAAAGGGACTAAGCCGAAAAGAAAATGAATGAATGAATGAATGAATATTAATATAAATATTTTTGCTTGTTTTAAAGCAGCCCAGAGAGAACTTTACCTGCAAATTTTCATTTTTTGGATGTACTATCCCTTTAAGACTAGTGACAATTACATAATTGACTTTGAGAATAAATGACTAGTCTAAAAGGACCCTAGTGTCTTCATATTTCCCTGTTAAAGCATTTCAGTTTTTAAAAAAAATCATTATTGAATCCATTACACATTTTTTTATACATTATTTATGATTTTTCCCATTTGATCCCTGAGTTCCTGAGTTTCACAGGCCGCTTTGCTGTTCTAATCCCTTAAGATGTCACAAATCAAAAATCCGCGTGCCAGATGGTGCTGCTGCATTCTTAAAGAAAGGAGCCTGCATGAAATTTCCACAGCCTTGAAATGTACAGCGGGAATCCTAAAGTCTAGCTTTCGATTTTCATTCCTTCCTCCAGGACAAAGTGCAGACAGACTCAACAATGGAGACAGCGCTATCCCCTACAGAAATCTGTTGTCGTGTTAGCGGACCCGGCTATCTTATCATATCTGTTTTAAAGAGTCTTTTGTTGGCGTTCACCTGCCACACAAATGTCAGAGAATGCCAGCTGCCGAGATGGAAAAACCAGCTCCTGGAGCCACGGCAGACTAGCTTTTATTCACGCCATGCTAATGAGGTGACCTTGTCCTGCGTCACTCCCTGGTGAAAGGGATTTGGGTTGAATGACACAATCACCAACGGGCAAAATCATTTTCCTGTCATCTTGGAATTACTCACTTCAGAGACTGGCTGTGATTAGATGCATGAGGCTGTGGGGATGTTTTAAGGAGTGTCCCCTTCTCATTTTCTTTTTGCTGCAATGGGAAAAAAATGACGGGAGATTTTTTATATCATTTATTTTAATGTAATTTTAAAACATTAATATTATTATTATTTCATATTAATAAAAAATCTTAATTCATATGTTAATTTGAATTAAATATATATATATATATATAATAATTGAATACTTTACTTATTTATATAATGTCTGTGAGTATGTGTATTTATATGCACAGAAGCGAGTTATTTTATTATAAGTTTATAAACTACAATTTTATTCTAACTTATTTATAGGATTTAATAATTAAATATGAAATAATTTAAAATGTCTATGAGTTTATCTAAATTTGTGTAAATTTTTAATATATTATTTTAGAATTTAAATGTTTAATATAATATTAAATTTGTATGCATACACACACACACATATATATTCAGGAAAATATATTATTTTTCGTAATATTACAGTTCTAATGTCATGTCATATCAGGTGATTTTGGTACAATTTTAATCTACAAGTATAGATATGTTCTGCATCCCAAATGGCACACATCATGCACTTATGCACAATGTACTTATGCACTTACACACTCAACAGCATATATGTATGTAATGGATCACTAATGGTTTTTTTATCAAGCGGAAATTTAAACCGTTTACCTGATGATGTAAGGCTGCCAAATTAGTGAAATAAATGACCAAACTACCAAATAATACCTGCCATGAGTATAACTGCATTCACCATCGCGAGGCGGTATAATCACACTCGTAGAAGAATTTTGCTTTCACAATCCAAAATAAATAAAGTAATCTAATATCAGTGCCCGAAAGCGCCGCCCCTTCCGCTACGTGAGCAAAGCAGTGGCTGTTAAGTCCATGAAGTGTCCAACATTCCACAGCTCTGGTTGAATAAGTGCATCATCCAAGTATTTAAAGTGCACTTAATCTTTTTAGAGTTTTCAGTGTGAATGCATTACTTACACTATTTATACTACAAAATAGCGTAGAATAGTGCATAAGTATGCGATTTGGGACACACCTATAGACTAGTGCTTACTTTGATGCTTGAAACTAAGGGGTGCAATATGTAATACAGTTTTTTATGGTATTTATTGTTCTTTTATTTATTGTATCATTTATTGAATAATTCATTTATTATTCTTCTATTTATTGTATTTATGTGTATATATATATAGCTCTGCTGGGATGTGAATTTTCCTTTGGGATTGATAAAGTCTTAACGAACTAACTAACTAATGTTTACATCATTCTACTTTTAATATTATTTTACATATATTTTCTGTATTTTCAAATTGCATAGCTTTCATTTTCAAATTGCATAGTATTATGTTGCTGGTTTATGAAGGACATCATTGAATCTTTGGCATTATACGGTGAAACTAGCAGCACGTTCAAGTATTATCTAAAACGGAGCTTGCACAATAACAGCTGTTAACTTATGCAAATGACTTTTTTTCGAACCTATTTACCCAACGCATTTCTTATTTCAGTCACGCATGCACACTTTATGTGCATATGTTCCTATACCGAATGTGTATTTATATGTTGTTATAAGTGAGCTATGGAACAAAAATAAAACTAGGCTGCTGGAAAAGTTAATAATGAGGATGCAGAAAAGGGGAAATACAGGCCTCTGTGGCGCTGAGACATTTTTCAAGCCAGTTTGTGCACATAATCGATCCGGTGTCTGAATGATGCAGCTCATTAAAGATTCATCTGCAGCAAGACTGTTTGCAAATTAGGGAACAAACAAACGATGAGGATGAGAATGTCTACATGGACTCCCAACTACATAAACACTGCAAACTTGTTTCAGAGGAATCTCCTCAGAGTTTGTTAGCTGTAACGGTTCCAGGATGTAAGTATTTCATCATCTGATACATGATACAACAGAAACACCTTCACTTCAGCAGTTACTCAGATGCTGTGGGAAATGAAATGTTAAACAGTGCTTTCTGAAGTTCACCTTCATTTTGTTATTTGTCACACAGGCCTTGTTCAGTGGTGCAGTGCTGTTGTGGTAACTAAGCAACTGCCTTTGGTCAGGCTCTGCACCAGCTTTGACTTCAGCTAGTCAGGCTGCTTTGGTTTGCTGGTTTTAAATGGGACCAGCAGATCTAGAGCATCGATAGACGCCATAAGTGTTCATACTTTTCTTATAAAGTAGTTTATATCTACATACTGTATAGCCTAAAAGTAAAGTAAACAATTGATGCATGGTTTGTATTTTAATAGACACCTATGCTTGCATATGAAAGTTAAATAGTAAAATAATAAATGCAATCTTTCATTGTCATCCGTTTATTGGTGCAAGAATGCAAAAATGTTTTCGTTTGTTTGACAACAAAAATAGACCATTATTGAGAATCACACATTTGCTGAAATAGCTAATTAGAGATTTCTGTAGGCCAGAATACACTCATTATTCCTCAAAACACTGAAAACTTAAATAAGTTTAATTAGATATAATTGAATGAGGCGACGCGGTGGCGCAGTGGGTAGCACAATCGCCTCACAGCAAGAAGGCCGCTGGTTCGAGCCTCGGCTGGGTCAGCTGGCATTTCTGTGTGGAGTTTGCATGTTCTCCCCGTGTTCGCGAGGGTTTCCTCCGGGTGCTCCGGTTTCCCCCACAAGTCCAAAGACATGCGGTACAGGTGAATTGGGTAAGCTAAATTGTCCATAGTGTATGTGTGTGAATAAGTGTGTATGGATGTTACCCAGTGATGGGTTGCGGCTGGAAGGGCATCCGCTGCGTAAAACATATGCTGGATAAGTTGGCGGTTCATTCCGCTGTGGCGACCCCAGATTAATAAAGGGACTAAGCCGAAAAGAAAATGAATGAATGAATGAATGAATAATTGAATGAAAAATATAAATTTGGTTCACTGAACCATGTATTACTCAACCATCCACCATCTGCACTGGATACAAGTTGGATCTAAGGTTATGTGAACCTTGGTATACGGAGAAACAGACAGACTAACATGAATGTACATGTTGTTTATATTACAGAGTCTTTTTGGAAAGTGTTCTAAACTCTGGTGACCCTGATTAATGCAGTCTAACAATCCTTTAGAGCAGGGGTACCCAATCTTGTTCCTGGAGATATACCTTCCTGCAGAGTTCAGCCGCAACCTTGATTGAAAACAACTAAACCAACTAAGTAGAATCTGAAGGAACACTTGGTAATTAAAGACAAATGCATTTCATCAAGGTTGCAGCAGAAATCTGCAGGAAGGTAGATCTCCAGGAACTGGTTTGGGCACCCCTGCCCAATTTTAACATTATGCGTTTGTGTGTCTGGTTTCCCCCACAGTCCAAAGACATGCGATATAAGTGAATTAAATAAACAAAATTGGCCATAGTGTACAAGTTTGTTTCCCAGTACTGGGTTGCAGCTGGAAGGGCGTCCGCTGCTTAAAACATATGCTGGAATAGTTGGCGGTTCATTCCACTGTGGCGACCCCTGATAAATAAGGGACTAAGCCAAAGTAAAATGAATGAATGAATGCATTTGTGTTTTATGTTTATGCTTGTTCAAAGATATATGTCTTAATCTTGATTTAAACTGGCAGATTGTGCCTGCCACCTAAACTTTGCTTAGAAGTCTGTTGCAGAGTTTAGGTGCCAGATATGAAAGGATCTACTGCCTACAGTTCAGGAACTTCTAAGCTGGCTGGACTGTTTTGTTTTACTGGTTTTAGATTAGATTGGGGAACTTGGAAAAAGAGTGTTTTGGCCTGTTAGCCTAATTTGGTTTGCTAGTTTTGGACTTGTCAGCTGGTCAGACCATTTAAGCTGTTTTAGCTGGTCTGATTTGAAGCTTTGAGAGGGGCTTGTTGTACATGTTAGATTGTCAGGCATTGTTAGCAGGTCAGATGTTGTTAACTGGTTTGACTGATCTGTCAAATCATCTGGTTGTGTTAGCTAGTTTCAGAGGGCTTGAACGTTTGTTAGCTGCTCAGATCTTTTGGCCAATTAGTCTAATGCGGTGTTTGAAAGAGGTTTGTGGCACTTGATAGCTGGCCAGGCCTTGTTAGCTGGTAAAGGTAGTGTGGTTTACTGGGTTTAGAAGCAGTTAGGACACAAGCTGGTTAGACTTTTTGAATTGGTTTATTTGCTCTGGACTGCTGGGTAAAGGGGGGTTTAGCAATGTTTAGCTGCTCGGGTTTTGTTTTCTGTTTATGCTGATTTAATGTGCTGAATTTAAATTGACTTTGGGCACTTATAAGCCAGACAGACCTATTTAACTGGTCTGGATGGTCCATTTACTGCCTTGAAACTTGAAAGAAAGGTTTAGAATTTGACAGACTGGCCATGTTTGCTGGTTTTAAAGGGACTATTGGCACTTGCTAACAGGTCAGACCAGAAACTTATTGGTTTTGGGAATAAATCAGAGATCCTCAACCCTTTACCTGGAGAACTACTTCTGGCAGAGATCAGCTCCAACCCTGATTACACAACTGAACCAATTAATTATGACCTGAAGCAGCACTTGATAATTACAGACAGGTGTGTTTGATCAGGGTTGCAACTGAAATCTGCAGGAAGGTAGATCTCCAGGAACAGAGCTGATGACCCCTGATCTAGCCCATCACAACCAAAGGTAGACTGCATTTAGAAAGCAACTGTCATTCTTAGCCCTTGTCTCCTCCAACCCATGATCTCTTTGTGTGGTTGCGTTGCTCTTTTTTTGCCACTTTTTGGCTTTATCCTTGCACTTGATTTCTACCTCAAGCTGCCGGCTAGAATAATTGCTGCAAGCACTTTCTTATATGTCACTACAGTAGGGAAGCTTTGGCCAGGAAGATGAATGTAAATGTAAATGAAAAAAATGCTGTTAAAACGTCCTTCGGAGCAGAATGTTTTACAGAAACGCTTATGGCATACCTATCAGTCACAGTGAAGGGTATACGGTGCACGGTGATAGATTTCACAAAGAGCAGGGACACAGACGGCCTCAATGAACTCCTTTCTGTAAAGCAACATTGAAGCTTTGCCTTCTCTTGTTCCCCAAAGCACTGAAAGGTCTAAATGTAGGACAAGATAGACTGCCACAAGATACAAAAACATAAAGAAAAGCCCAGACTGAATTTATAATTCAGTCCCACTCGAAACACTAAGAGAGGTCAGGGGATGGAAGCTAATGGACATCTCAACTATTCAAAGCAGCACACAAATTAGCCCCGAGGTCAAATTAGAATCAGGAAACCTTTCTCATGCAATTACCATTCACAAATGGATGGATTTTAATACATTACCTGCTTCTGCCACCACACCTTTAAACAAAGACATCCCTTGTCAGTACTCTCATACTCACTCAATGCATTTCTTGCATCCTATATAGCGCTTCATAAATACATCTGACAGTAGTTTTTTTTAGTTTGGGTTGTAAATTTGATCTAGGTGACAGCTCCAACGCAGGCTTCTTTGAATTCTGATTCTACCTCGTGGATTGCTCCAGGAGGCTTTTGTTGGGTTGGCAGAGTGACAAATTTGGGGTTTGTTTTTGGCTTGTTTTGAAGAGATAATGCAACAGCGAGCCTGGAGGCAGTTCTGTAGTCATTATAATGCCATGGGAGCGATCACGAGAGGCTACAACAGCCACCCTCGACTGGAAGAATGCAGTTTACAATGGCGTCATGTTTCATTTGGCAAGAAGGAAAACGAGACTGGGATTGAACTGCAGTTTCTTCAACAGGTCTGCAATCTTAAAGAGATGGTTGATTCAAAAAGTAGGTGTGCATTAGAGTCTCTGTGTGCTCCAATATATTAATGATTCATAAAAGATGAATCACCATCTGGCCTTTTGAGATTCCGGATATAAAGGTCACCATCGTGATTTGGTAGTATTACAACACACTGTCAGTGCATATTAGCATTGTTTGTTGATGGCTTTGCATCTCATAGAATGTTTGGGCCCAGAAACGGTAATCAGACAAGTGGAAAGAAGTCAAAGGGGTTCAAAACAACCATATTACATGGATAAAAACTCTAAAACATTATACAATATTGTGTGTTTACTGGTTTGGGTGGTTTACAGGGATACAGATTTGTTTAATGACATGCATATAACCTAGGTTTTAGGATGTTGTGGGAGATTATGAGGACATGCCCTGTGTCTCCATAATTCAAAACTTAAAAATCATACTTACTGGGGTATTTTCAAACTCAAAATCTGCCATATGTTTTCCTTTTTTATTATTTTCAGTTTTTATTCTAGTTATGTTTTTTATACTTACTAACTGTTTGTTTAGTACTTAAGCTTTAGTAACTCAACAACAAAACATATTTAATAATATTTTTGGTTTAGTTTTTGTCATGTTTTAGTTTTAGAATACAATCTCTCTTTTATGTTGCTGAGTACAAAATCAGTACTGAATAATGGTTTATTTTGGCTTATGTATTTACACAGTGAATGCTGCTTGCTACAAATACAGCATGAATGTGTCAAAGTTGTCCACATAATTAGCACACTATATTCAAATTATTTTATGTTTGATAATATGTCTTGTACACTTATGATGAGTTATAAAATCTATAAATCACAAATCCTGAAATATTTCCATATCTCAAACTAACAAATATTACATTAATTTTAATTTAAGTGTATTTGTATATTGATTTTCAACATATATATTGTTCCAAAGCAGCTTTACAAAAAGGTTTTACATTATCACTACATTACAGTCAAAATTAGAAAAGTTAGGGAGTTGTGTATAGCTTAGACATTAAGCATAGTTAACCTGCAGTTATGCTGTGTCCTTTCAAAATGATGATGTCTATGTGTATAATACATGTTCAGTGAAGTGTACATGTGTATTAAGTGTTTGTGTTGTCCTCTAAGTTCTCGGAGGGTGGGCATCATCTTTTCAAGTCCTCGTAGGGTTGGCATCATCATCTCTTCATAGGTCTTGGATCTGATCGAGTGGCTCTGAACAATCTCTAGAGGCCTCGGGATGGGTATCCCCAGGTGGAAATAGAGAACAAAGGAAAAACAATTAGCTGAGCTGCTGTTCATAGTTCATTTGAACAAAAGAAATGAATGTCAATGTGAAAGAATGCATCTGAAGAGATCCTGCAGTTAAATGTGATGCGTTGTGTATATGCTTTACTGAAAAGATAGGTCTTTAATCTAGTTTTAAACTGAGAGAGTGTGTCTGAGCCTCTGAAATGATCAGGAAGATTATTCCAGAGTATAGGAGCCAGATATGAAAATGCTTGACCTCCTTTAGTGGACTTTGCTATTCTGGGTACTACCAGAAGCCCTGGGTTTTAAGATCTTAAAGAGTGGGTGGGATTATAGCAAGACAGAAGGTTGGTTAGATAAACAGGAGATAAACTATTTAGAGTCTAGTAGGTAGGATACTTAACAGGCAGGGTGATATGCTCGTAATTTCTAGACCTGATAAGAACTCTGGCAGCTGCATTTTACACTAACTGAAGTTCAATAATAGAGGATGACGGACATCCAGCAAGCAGAGCATTACAGTAATCCAGTCCAGAGGTCATAAAAGCATGAACTAGCTTTTCTCCATCTGAGATAGATGGCATGTTTCTTAGCTTAGCGATATTTCTGAGATGAAAGAAGAACGTCTTTGTGACATATGAGATATGCCTTTCAAAAGTTAAGTTGCTGTCTAATATAACATCCAGATCTTTGACAGTAGAACTAATCCTAACATTGTATCCCTCCAACTGCAGGTTGAGTTGTGAGAGTTTTTTACATCTTTAATACAATCAGTTAGCTTAGTTCGGATATCTCATCAAGTTTTGTTAAAATATATAGCTGAGTATCGTCTGCATAGCAGTTAATGCTAATCCTTTGCACTGTAATTATGTCTCCCAGGGGCAGCATGTATATTATAATTAGCAAAGGGCCTAAAACCAATCCTTGAGGCACTCCATCCTGGTCTTACTTTTGATAGTTGTTCATTTATATTTACAAACTGATAGCGGGCAGCACGGTGGCGCAGTGGGTAGCACAATCGCCTCACAGCAAGAAGGTCGCTGGTTCGAGCCTCAGCTGGGTCAGTTGGCATTTCTGTGGGGAGTATGCATGTTCTCCCCGTGTTGGCGTGGATTTCCTCCGGGTGCTCCGGTTTCCCCCACAGTCCAAAGACATGCGCTATAGGTGAATTGGGTAAGCTAAGTTGTCCGTAGTGTATGTGTGTGAATGAGTGTGTGTGGGTGTTTCCCAGTGATGGGTTGCAGCTGGAAGGGCATCCGCTGCGTAAAACATATGCTGGATAAGTTTGTGGTTCATTCTGCTGTGGCGACCCCAGATTAATAAAGGGATTAAGCCGAAAAGAAAATTAATGTATGAAACTGATAGCGGTCAGTTAAATATGACTTAAACTATTGTAAAGCCTGTCCCCAGACACCTGTATAAGTCAGACGATCTATGAGGATATCATGATCGATAATGCAGCACTGAGGTCAATTCAAACAAATAATAAGATGAAGCCTCGATCAGCAGCTAAGAGTAAATCATTAGTTATTTTCACTAAAGCAGTTTCTGTGCTATGATGAGGTCTGAGACCTGACTGAAAAACTTCAACAACATTGTTCATCTGTAGAAAGGAGCATAATTGGGCAAACATTTTCTAATAGTTTAGACATAAATGGAAGATTTGAGTTAGGCCTATAATTAGATAAGTCACTGGGATCAAGTTGTGGTTTCTTAATAAGAGGTGTAATGACAGTTAGCTTGAAAGGGTTTGGAACGTAGCCTAGAGATAAAGAAGAGTTGATAACATTAAGAAGAGGTTCTCCTACTAAAGGTAACAATTATTTCAGTGATTTTGTTGGAATGGGATCTAATATACAGGTAGCTCATTTAGACGAATTGATAAGTTTATCTAGCTGTTCCTGTCTTATGATTTTGAAGAAATATATATTATTTTGATTTAGTGGAGTGTTTAATGAATGCCTTTACTTAAGAATTGGGAGCAACAAGAATTGCTTAGATTTTCCAATTACCACAAGGAAAATATGTACATCTGACTTGGCATCATGCACTTTTCTATGTCAAAGAAAATGTTTTTATGTAAATCTGAACATTGCCTTGGATTGTAATGCATATGCTAAGTTTGTGTATTTCTATCTCTCACAGCCTTGTTTCCATTCACATCCAATGCAAAATGGCATCTACCCTAACTAGGAGTACTTTTGAATGCCTTTTGGGTGTTTCTCATGTTGATTTCATTAAGAAATGCATCAGTTTTTCTGAGGTTAAAGTCTAATCATCTTTGAACCAGTATTTCATGTTGGTCTGATTCAATACAGAGTAATAAAACCCAAGCAAGCAGCACATCTCCTTGTGGCCACTCCGATACCTCATTTTGTGCAAGTCACACAAGATTAAGCCACTGCTGGCCATGTTGATTACACTCCCAGTCTAATATCATGCCTCTGTTTTTTCCCAAGTATCCTTCTTTATGAGACAGATGAGACCATACTTTTCAATTCGGAGGCGTCTGCAGAGTTTCTTGATATTAAAAGGCTCGTTAACATCTATTGCTGGACTCCCCAGTGATTGTGTTATGTCCTGTGCGTGACCTTTGGGACGGGATGTAGATTAATAAACATGGAAGACGGAGGAGAGAGTGACTAATCATGCCAACAGTTTATTATTAGTCCAGTGCAGAAATGAGCTCCTCCGAGATCCTGCAGGTCCCACAGAGGCCTAGCGACTGCTTTTTAGGGGAATCGTTTGGCTTTTTCTACTGTGTATTGACCCTTGGGTTATTCAGAATATTAAGGGCATTTTTCTTCATCATCTGAACTATTGAGGATTGATTAAACTAGCAATCTACTAATTTTTTTTTTATATAGAAGTTTAATCAAAAGGATAGTTCATCCAAAATGAAAATTTTGGAAGTGATTACACAGCCTCATATTGTTTTAAAGACACTCTAAAAATTGTTTAGTTGACTTTTTATTTTAAAAAAATTATTAAATCTGTTGCCTTAAAGTGTTTTAACTTCTAATTATTAAGTAAATGAACTATGCACATAATTATAAACATTACATTAAGTCAATGTATTAGTTCCAACTTATAACAGTTTTGCTCATTTATTAAGTGAAGTCAACTTGTTGCTTTTTAGGCAATGGGTTTACTCACTTCTCTATGTTAAATAATTGTTTTTTTACAGTGTATTTTTCTGTAGTGCAGAAAAGGAGACTTTGGCCAAGTGTGAATTAATCTGAATATGGACAAAATGTTTTTTTTTTTTTTTAATTGCCTTTTCATTTTTTTTTTTATTGCCTTTTTTGCCTTTTTTTTTTTTTGCTTTATCAGAAGGAATTTGCTTTTATTTTTTTTGCTACATCTACATTAATCTACATATAGATGTAATGGTGTATTCAAAATATTAAATGTTTCACTTACAGTAGTTTTTGTGTTTGTGTCCAGTGTGTCCAGCCTGATCTCACTAGGAAACCTAACTATTTTACATTTTGTCAGTTTAGTGGCTAATTCGTATGAATTTGAACTAATTCAGTCATATGAATTGTACGATTATAAAAAGGAGGCATGGCACCCAACCCCACCCCTAAACCCAACCGTCATTGGGGATAAGCAAATCGTACCAAATTTTATGAATGAGATTGTATGAATTCATACGAATTAGCCACAAAATCCAAAATTTATAAATTGCCGTGAGATTGCATTGGTGTATCATGTTTATACAGTGTGCGTATTTGCATTGGAGAGAGATTGAGAAAATAATACAAATCAAGGATAAAAATGCTAAAACATACAGTGTGTGTATGCGTGTGTGCGTGCGTGTGTGTGTGTGTGTGTGTGTGTGTAATTACTATTGACCTTATGTTTTTTTTTTTGTTTTTTATGGGAATAGTATCTAATTTGCTTTGTCAGTGTCTTTAGTTCTGAGTCTGCTGGGATGTTTGATATAACTTTAAAGATTTGGTGTATATTTATTGAAACGTAATGCATTCAAAACATCTTTAAAAATCTACCAGAGCTGTGAGTTTATCAAAACATAATACAGTGCATTAGTGCCGCACAGTTGTTGTTTTTTTTTTTTGGTAGGACTGGTTCTGGAGGGGCGACGCGGTGGCGCAGTGGGTAGCACGTTCGCCTCACAGCAAGAAGGTCGCTGGTTCGAGCCTCGGCTGGGTCAGTTGGCATTTCTGTGTGGAGTTTGCATGTTCTCCCCGTGTTCGCGTGGGTTTCCTCCGGGTGCTCCGGTTTCCCCCACAAGTCCAAAGACATGCGGTATAGGTGAATTGGGTAAGCTAAATTGTCCATAGTGTATGTGTGTGAATGAGTGTGTATGGATGTTACCCAGTGATGGGTTGCGGCTGGAAGGGCATCCGCTGCGTAAAACATATGCTGGATAAGTTGGCGGTTCATCCCGCTGTGGCGACCCCAGATTAATAAAGAGACTAAGCCGAAAAGAAAATGAATGAATGAATGAATGGTTCTGGAGGCATCATTGTGAAAAAAAAGTTTTATTTATTTTGGAGAAAAAAAAGTGCAGTTTGCCAGGGGTATGAATAATTTCTGTGTATATATATATATATATATTATATAGAGGGCAAATTCTTCAGCAGGATAACACTCCTTCTAACGCTTCAGCCTCCACATCAATGTTCCTGAAAACAAAGAAGGTCAAGGTGCTCCAGGATTGGCCAGCCCAGTCACCAGACATTAACATTATTGAGCCTGGGGTAAGATAAAGGAGGAGGCATTAAAGATGAATCCAAAGAATATTGATGGACTCTGGGAGTCCTGAAAGAATTCTTTCTTTGCCATTCCAGATGACTTTATTAATAAGTTATTTGAGACATATCAGAGATGTATGGATGCAGTCAAGTTTATTTATATAGCGCTTTTCACAATGTAGATTGTGTCAAAGCAGCTTAACATAGTTCTAGTAAAGTCCAGATTTCAGAGTTGAAGTTCAGTTTAGTTTAGTTCAGTGTGGTTTAAATTTCACTGCTGAAAGTTCAAACACTGTAGAGCAAATCTACCGAAGCACAGCTCCACAAGTCCCAGTCCGAGCAAGCCAGTGGCGACAGTGGCGAGGAAAAAAAACTTAAACAGAAAAAAAAACCTCGAGAGAAACTAGGCTCTGTTAGGCACGACAATTTTTCATCTGGCCAAACTTCCTGTTCAGAGCTGCAGTCTAGGCGCTGGAGGTTAAAGAAGCTGGACGTCCATCGTGGAGAAGCTGCAGGTGTGAGTAGGGCACCGCCAGGCGGTCACTTAGCCCGCAGGATCAATGTGGGGATTCGTTTATCACAGTGATCATTCAGGAATCAGTCTCATGCACTCCATTTCTCCATGACGACCACAGCATCAGCTTGGGATACGACCTGGTCCAGGATTATGGATACCTTGGGATCATCTCTTCACAGGTCTTGGATCGCATCAATGGCGCTGCATAGTCTCTAGGGACCTCGGAATGAGTATCCCAGTCGTCCAAGCTCATGGGAGTCATACACAATATTAATTCTTTTTCCACTGCGCCATGACTTTATATTCTGTACTGAACATTATTTCTGTTAAGTGACAAGACTTTTGTCTAAGCAAAGTCAGACCTTACTGCCTTAATTAAATAATTAAAAATCAAGGCATGATCATATTTTATTTTGGTAAAATAAGCGTAATCTAGAGGTCTTTGCGTTTCATATAAGCCACTTCTGATATCAAATGATCAACTAGAAATCAAGTTATTATTTGTTGTTCCTAAAACTTGGAGATTATATATATATATATATATATATATATATATATGCACTATGCTACAGTATACAATATCTTGACACCCCATTATAAAGAACAAAAACTAGGCTTTTCACAGCCTTCTTAAATGAGCTGGCAGCTGTCCAGTGTGTGTGATATGTCTTTTGTGTCTTTCTTATTACTGCATTTCTTCCTTCTGCTCAAGTGTTATTTGTCGCAGGCTGATGCAGCAGCAGGCCCACCAACACCCCCAACCCCTTTTTCTCCAAATGATTTGCTTTACGACCACACAGCGAGAACACACTGACATTACTCTTACTCATTTTGCAGAGCCACATAATAATGGCACAAATTTGATTCTGAAATCGTTGCTTGGCTTTTTTTCGAGTGTTATGGTGGGTGTAAATTAGCACTTTTGATTGGTCCACATGGTTGTTATAGAGATGGATGGTGGTAAAAGGCATCTAAATTTCCCAGGAAGTCCATCTGTTTGAAGAGGGAGACCCAGAAACATGTTTGCCAGAAAAGAGCCTCCTCTCTGGGTATGAGGCCTTCGCAGATGGAGGAAAACATTGCCAAAAAGTCACCCACCACGTATATACACACGCTTTCGTAAGCGCCACTCCAGGACACATGCTACGCCAATGCAGTTTTTTACTCATTAATGGTGATAAAGCAACGATTATTTGTAGAAAGAGTTGGAAACGCACCGATGGAGTCTAAAGATGATTGTATATAACATGGGAGTTTGATTGATGTGCTGCTTGCGTGGAACATTTCATGGAGTGAGGATAATGAAAAGACCTGATGACGATGAATTAATAATGGTGTAATGATGGGTAAAGGCATCTTCTGCCAGCTTTAGTTTGTCTCTGTGTGTTCTGCATTGTGGTGTAATGCAGGAGTCTTTAGAATGAGCTTAAATTCTTCGGGAGCATTGAAGGATGATCACATTGAATTCACATTGAGGTTCTGCAATGGATGGATTGAATCCATGCTGTACATATTGGTATGGTCTATTCACTGTTAACAATTTCCTGTAGAATCTACAGTAACTTACTGGCAGCAGTTTGCCAGTAACTTACTGTAAATCAGTTACAGCAAGAATACTGTATTTACATTTACAGCGCCATTTATCTTGCTCTATATGTATTTGCAGTATTGTATATCTTTACTGTGAAATATACAGTCATTTTCACAGTGCAACTTTAAAATACAGTAACATACTGCATAACTGTCCTACAGTAAAATACAGTTCATAATACAGTTAAATACTGTGTAATTTACCAAAATCATTAAAAGAGTTATTGTCTTTATTGTCACAATAATTGGTTTTAAGTGTCAACTTTCATTAATATAATTTAAATATTAAATAAAAATTTATATAATGTGTGTGTGTGCGCGTTTTATTTTTAGTATAAATGATTATGTAAAAAGTTAAGACAATATTACAACATTCATTTCTGAAACCTATAATTTTATTACATTTTCTTGTTAAATATGTCTAATATAATATATAATATTATAAAATATATACTTAATCTTTAATACAGTTGAAGTAAAATTTGTTAGCCCTCCTTTGAAATTGTCATTCTTAAAAAAGTTTTTTTTTCAGCACATTTAAGTTTTGTCTTATCCATAATGACAGTACAACATAATTTACTATTTATTTTGGAAGATACTGGTATATACCTAAAAGTGCAATTTAAAGCCTCAACTAGGTTAATTAGGTTAACTAGGCAAGTTATTGTATAACAGTGGTTTGTTCTGCAGCAAATCAAAAAATAATTATACTATTGACCTAAAAGTTGTTTTGAAAAAATATATTAAACTGCTTTTAATACAGCCAACTGAAAAGAAATATGACTTTCTCCAGAATAAAGATATTATGGGAAATACTGTAAAACAAAATGTCATTGCTTCCTTAAACATTCCTATTGGAATATTTGGAGAGAAAAAAAATTGGGGGCTAACAATTTTACTTTAATCTATAATAGATTTAATTATATATTTTATTGGGAAGATTAAATTACTTAACAAAAGCCAGTTTTCCTCCAGGAAGTTGGATTCAGTTTATAGCTAAATTACCCTGTGATGCCTCAAGGGTATCACTTAATTTATTTTACTGCAAACCATTATGTTTTATGAAATTATATAAAATATATATTTAAAAAAGGTTACAAATTGAAAGTCAATCAATCAAAATATCAACATATCAATACATAAAATCAACATAACAATCCATAACCAGACAATGACTAATTGCAGCTCTTCCAGTCTTAAAATTAAGTCTCAAACTGAATGCAGCTTATCAAAAAGGTTTTTTTTCTTTTTTTGCCATTCTCACACGTTTAGCAGTCTGTGGGGTTTCTCTGACCACAAACAGATCAGAAACAGCCATCAATTCACCTTTATTGATTGAGCAGGAATCCAGTTTTTGCTCCACTTTAGCTTCTTCATGTTGAGCATCATCTGGGTGTCGAATGCAAGAATCAAAGTACCTGTTCATTAAATCTGGTTCTCAAAAGGTTGTGATTCTCTCATTATTTTCAGGCTGTACTTATTTAGCATCTTGCAGTAAACTTGTGAACTGTCTGTCTGTTTCTTGTTTTTAAACATTGACACAATCTACATTGTGAAAAGCGCTATATAAATAAACTTGACTTGACTTGACTTTCTCTACAGTATTTCACAGTAAGATTCAGTTCAGTGACATATACAGTGGTTTGCATAATGTAATACCAGTAAAAAGTTTTTTTTTTTAAGTAAAATTTGTTTATTATAATGTCTTTGAAAGGAATGCTCACCAAGTCTGTATTTATTTGATTGTAAAAGTACAATAAAAACAGTAAAATTGTATTTGTTTTTTTTAAGATAACAGTTTTCCCATTTAAAATATAATTTATTATTTTGTTCATATACGGAGCCAGATCAGTCTCAAAAATAATACATATCCAAAATAAATTGAATTCATACATCCACAACACAATTCACATTTACAAAATCCAATTCGTGAATTCAAAACACAATTCAAAAATACACAAATCCAGTTGGTAAATTCAAAACATGATTCAAAATTACACAAATCCATTTCATAAATTCAAAACACGATTAAAAGATAGACAAATCCAATTCATAAATTCAAAACATGATTCATAAAATACACTAATTCAGTTTATAAATTCAGAACACGATTCAAACATACACAAATTCAGTTTATAAATTCAAAACACGATTCAAAATTACACAAATCCAGTTTATAAATTCAAAACATGATTAAAAAATACACAAATCCAGTTGGTAAAATCAAAACACAATAAAAAAATATACAAATCCAATTCGTAAATTCAAAACACGATTCAGAAAATACACAAATTCAGGTCATAAATTCAAAACACGATTCAAAAATACACAAATCCAGTTCATAAATTCAAAACACGATTCAAAATTACACAAATACAATTCATAAATTCAAAACACGATTCAAAAATACACAAATAAAATTGGTAAATTCAAAACACGATTCAAAAATACACAAATCCAGTTCCTAAAAATTTAAAACACGATTCAAAATACACAAATAAAATTGGTAAATTCAAAACACGATCAAAAATATGCAAATCCAATTCATTTGGTGAAAATATTTATGATTTTTACTTGTGAAGTCACAAATTGTGTTTACAAATTTACAAATTGGATTTTGTAACTGTGACTGATCTGGCTCCATATTCATAGAGCTATTTTTAGCATCACTACTCCATTTGTCATGTGATCCTTGATAAACTGCTATAATGTGCAAAAAACATGTAGTTTCAAATATTATGAATACATGAATATTTTTTTTTTGTATGTATTGTACATTTTTTTTTATACTTTTATAACTGAATAGCCTAGTCATATTTAATATTTAAACATTTTGTGGAAACCAGCTTTTTGATGATTGTTTGCTTGATATCAAAATTTAAATAAAATGCAATTTATGTAAAATAAAATATTTTTTTACCGCACACAATCATGTGTGTGCGTGCGTGTTTGTGCGTGTAATACAGAGGTTCTCAATATCGATCCTGTATCGCCAGTATATGTAATTAGTCAAAACTGCTCAACAATAGTAATATAATATAAAGTGTACCCATATAATCTGTAAATGAACAGGTATTTTGCGATCAACACAATGTAAACCTTTGAAATCACACTTTATGGCCAACAGATGGCAGCATTTAGCGCTTCAAACTCTCTGGGTTTTATACTATTGTTGTAAACGCAGCTATGATCATTTTAATGTTTACAACTCACAGCATAAATGAGTACACCCACTTATGAAAATAAATATATTTATCAATTTCTCAGTGAATATGGACAATATATTTCGGTGCATATAAACAAAACAGTTTAATGAAACAGTTATATTCATCAAATGAGAAAACACAAACTACAAAATTTTAACTAAATTGTTATATATAATATATAGAATTTATATATATATTATATAACATATAATTTTGAGTGTTCTAATTTTTAGACCATGATCTTAAGTTATTTTGTAAAATTAGTTCCAGTTTTGGCTTTGGTACTGACTAATCTAATGTGTAAACACACATTTTGTATTGCATCCAGCTGAAAAAAAACAGCATATGCTGGTAAGGAATGTTTTAATGCTGGTTTTGCTGGTCTCATTGCGGGTCTTGCTGGTTTCGATGCTGGTCTTGCTGCTCTCAGTAATGGTCCTGACCAGCATTAAGACCAGCAAAACCAGCATCAAAACATATACCAGCATATGCAAAAACATTCATTTAAAAGCTATATATGTGAGGGTTGTACCCATTTGTGCTGGGCACTTCACTGCTGTTTATCATACAGAGACACCCTTATTTAGAGATTCATATCACGAGCTGAAGTATCAAAAATAACTTTAAAATGAGTTGCCGATACAGACTCTACTTCTCTATTAAAGTACACTATCAGTACAGTACTTCTACATACTACTTCATTTCACGGTTTGTGCTTCGTGTTAAAAATTGAGAGGTCTGAGATTTCATCACAGATCAGGTCTGTCGGCAGAAGCAGGACACATGCGAGTGCCGAATACAAAATATTACCATAAGATGACGCTTGCTGGACTCACAGTGTAAGAAAAAAAGGTAATTTTATCAAGAGTAGAGGATTTCAGAGAATTACCCTTACTTCACCTGTTCAGGTTGGGGTAAATAGGATTTGTCCATTATTTCTGTTGCGGCTTGACGTATATGTGTGTGTTTGCTTTGCTTCCTGCTGACACACGAAGACGGCTTAATCAAATCATTGCCTCAAGATGGAGTGAGAAAAGCCTTTACTTGCATTTCCTGTGAGAAAAAGAGAAAGAGATAGAACAAAACAGGAGTACAGAAGTAGGTCATCCTATTAAGACTGTCTTCTGCTGTTATTTACTTTTAATACCAGGAAGTGATATTGCAACCTTTAGTTATACTGAACTCTGAATATGCAAGCACAGGTCCGTTGAGATCTAAGCATCTTACAGTGAGCAAATAAATCTCGACAGCTTGCTTTTGTGGATCACAGCATGCAGTTTGTTGAATAATCGCAATCCACACATGATGTTCATGAGAGAGCTGCGTAAACATCCTTCGTTTTAACATTAAAGGAACCGTTCACTCAGGAATGTAATTTGAAAATGAATTATTAACTGTGGGAAGAACTTAACAAATGTTAAAGGGGTAGATCAACGGAAATTGCTATTTAGGTGACTTTTTTCTTCAGTACAACTTTAAAGAAGATTTTTTTTTGTAGAAATCATGGTCCTTGGTGATTCATATTGTTCAAGTAATCAGGCATGAAAAGAATGTATGTTACACTGCATTGTTGGTATGCTGCTATTTTAAAGCAACTGAAATAGACTGTGCCATTGACCAACTAAAAGCTGGTCTAAAGTCAATGATGTAGGTTTTATTATTATTATTATTATTATTATTGAAAGAGTGCATTAGATGAAAGACTGATACGTGGGTCCAAACACAATGCTTATTACACACAAAGGGATGTGCAGCAGCACTGAAATATGTTTAAATATTTAAATAATTACGTAATTACGTAAATTGTAATTTAAAATGCTTGATTTATGCTTGTCTGCTTGATTTAACCTTAAGCATGAACAAATCTTTTGTTTTTGTTTTTTCGCTAGTGAAGTGAGTTTTCCCACTTCCAGCGAATATGCCATGGAGTTACCATGACTCTGATTGGTTTAATGCACTTTATGCCCAAAACACACATATGACTCATTAAGAGAATAAGAACAGGACATTTAGACCATGGACCAAAGACCCACCCGATTTTTTTTCTTTTTTTACTCTCATTATTTTCATAAAACAGTACTGCAGAGTGACTTTCATGTCAACTTCAAACAATTATGTTTTCTATTTAGGTTGTTTGGAAGATTCTGAAAATAATATGCATCATGACTTTATAGCGCCTTTATTTTTTGGAGGGAAAGCTATTCAGTTATGCCCTGTTTCCAGTGTTTTTCCAGTCATGTGATCACAAGTGGTCAGTTGAGATGTATTAATATTTCCACCTGTTATCAATATGTTCAAATGTTGTCACAAGATTTCATCAAGACCATTCCTTCTTACATGCCTTTCGCAGAAGCATTCGGTAGCCAAGATTCCATCCCAACATGAAAATTTCTCAACACAGGCTTAATGGGAAAATGTACCCTGGTGTACATTTTTGAGAATTGACAAATACGTGCTCATGGGTATGTATTGCTGCATTTTGTCTGTAAAACCAATGCTATGGGGTGGCACCGCTTAGCTCCCTATGGCCGCTTTTCCAGTGTGACTAGTTTAAGTAGCTTGGTACATATGGCACCAGACTTGAGAGGCGGAGCGGAGCAGACTGGGGTTCGAGTCAAACAAATGGCGGTTTCACAAACCCAGTAAAACCAAATCCATTTAGTTGTTAGAGCTGTAGTATTAGTAACCTAGTAATTAACATAAACAGGGCAAGCTTAGTAAAAGTAATAAATGTTCACTACGTCAGAGTTTATTCAGCAAATGTGTTTCCATGTATTACCCCTTTTATTACACAATGTCAATCGAGCATAACAACTTTTTTGCAAATGAACGATTTTTGTTGAAATTAAGTGTTTCCATCACTGGTTTCTCATGCAATACTTCAAAATGTGCATTAACACAGAGTGACACACAGTAGCTGGCCTTTTGTGGCTGTTTTGAACTCATTCACCCACCTGTGTGTTTACATAATCAATCTAATCAAATGTGTTTACAATAAGAATTTGAAGTGGTTAAAAGCTCAAACATTTCTGATTCCGTTTACACCTGTATTTAGAGAGGTCCACTTGCATTTTAATCAGCCTGATCACATCTTAGTAACAGAAGTAACTAAATAACAGCAAATAAGTCAGTAATGGCATGCGTGTGTTTCTTTAAGGGATTATGTATTATGCACAGGATACATGAGTGTTTTCAGATATGAAAGAGACAGGCAGAGGGATCTGTGGTAAAATGCAGGTCAAGCTTTGAGCTCAGACTCGAAACCTCCTCATAAAGTTTTCAATGCAGCATGGATTACAACCACAGGCAAGATTGCTATTAGGACAAGAGGTATGAATCTATATAGGAAGGATGACTCTGAAAGGTTTCACCATAAGCGTTTTGAGAAGAAGAAAACCATTTTAGCAAAGAAGACATAACTGAATAAATTCATGCAGTATTTACCCCATTTACCCTCAAAGTACCAGGCTGCTTATTTGCATTGTGCTGTAAGAAATAAAGTACCCTCAACATGTTTCTGCACCCAGATTTAGTCTAAAATGAACTGATACTTGAGGTGTTTTGGGTAACTGCTGGAACCCTCCAGAGAACCTCTAGATGCCTCTAATGTATAACATTATAATACATATAATATTGTATTGTCTGCTCCAGGAACTGCAATATATTTTTCAGGTGCCTCAAAGCCTTTTCTGCAGAACTTCATAGTCCTATCTTGTAAATTCCTTAGAGAATAAACTTTGTTAATAAGAGAGAAACCTTTTTTACTTTCTAGGTTGTCTATGAAAGCTTGTGGACTGATTTTTTGTGATAGACCGTGTTTACATATTCCTTTAATCATTGCGTTTTAGAGCTTAATTGAGGCACTTTCACAGCCAACGGTGACACTAATACCAAAAGGTCTCTGAATTCAGAATTTTTAGAGGAAAAAGAAAGAATTAAAGTCTAGAGAGACATAAAAAGATTTTAGAAAAACTTACAAATTACCATATATAACCAATGACCAATGAGAATGTTGTTGTACTAATTTAAAATAGTTGTGGATATGTTTTAATCCCCTTAAGCAAGTACTCGTCAACATGGGCATCGATTGTTTTTGCCGTCTTCAGTAGTTGGTTGTTGGTCTAGTTGCATCTCCAAGCCAGCCTCATTCTGAAATCTATATACATTTCTGGAGACCGCCAAATACGTCCCAGAAGCTACGTTTTTTTCAGTTTTTGTTTTCTCGAATCTACCAGAGGCCGCTGTGTACGCTTTTTGAGATTTCAAATTTCTCTCGCAATACAGAAAAAGAAAAGCCCTCGCCTGATTTTTACCATGTTTTACCACATTCTCACCCTGTTATTTACTTGTTTATTTTATTTTTTGGATTCTGTTTTTGTCTTACCTGCTTTTTGGAACCATTCCTCACCGGACTCGAACCCCATCGTCATGGTCAACTCCTCACTGCATCTCAAGTCCACCAACGTACAGGGCAAGCTACTGGACAAACTGGTAACAGCGGGAAAGCCATCCATATGGAGGTAAGTGGTCAACTAACAGGCGCTAAAAGGAACGGCATCATACCGCCCCATAGCGTTCGTTTTAAAAATGAAATGCAGCCATACGTACTTCTGGCTACATAATTCGCGATCTCCAGAAACGTATATAAGGCTACGCTTTCAAAACGAGCCTATGTTGTGCATATCAAAATTTGCGCTACACTGCTGTATGTACTCTTAAATTATTATTATTTTCCACTGCGTGGTATGGTATGGTTCGACTCACCTTCAGTTGCTTCAGTTTGCATTTCCACTGCAGTTTTGTACCATTTAAAGTGGGTGCACTGTAAAAAATATTCACAAGTGTTTTCTGTGTATTTATGCTTGTATTGCATTATGGGACCTCGATTTCTGCTCTGTTGACTTTTTGATGTTGACAATTCAACTCTACAGTTTAACAAAGAGACTTTTATTGGCATTTTAGTATTTTGAAATAATATACTGTATATTAAATAACATGTAGAGAAATAAGTCTGTAAAATAACAGAAAATGTACTGGCAGTTTATTACAATATACATGTATATACTTGTTTATACTTGTATATATGTATATACAACACCAACCCAGACAATATATCACTTTAAACTATGAAAAATGTTAATAAAAGTCTCTTTTTATTTTTACTTTTCAAGGTTAAAAGTTGTTGGAAGAAAGATCAAGGTCCCCTATTGCAATTTAAAAGCATAAATAAATGGGGGAAATAAAAACATGAATCAAAAAATAAGGAAAATGCTAATTTATGGATATTTTTTACAGTGTGGGATTATCACTATAGTTGCGCTGCCTCTACTGCCGTGACTTCCTGAAAAACGTTTCCATTCTGGGTCATCTTATTCATTCAGATCAACAAGAGGAGCATCTGAACCTCTTCTACTGACCATGATGTTGCCATTTCAGGTGTTTTCTTTTTTTATTATTGCATCGGTATAAAAACTGTTTAATCATGTGAACCAACAATACAGGAATGGCTGCTGCTGATTATTTAAATAAAGTGCATTTGGTGATTCATGCCACAAATTCAATAATGCTGGTAGTGATGACCAATTAGTGATCAGCAGTGTGTATATGTCACATTTTAGCAATGGCACGGCTCACTTGAAACCTCAGCCAAGATGGTACTAAAAAAAATAGGAACTAGGTATGGAACACAGTTGATTAGGCCCCAAAAGTGTGCCAGGTACCAAACCAAACCATGCCATGGAAAACTCCTACTGTACGTTTGCAGTGGCTCATAAGCAGATTAAACCAAAGTTGTACAGATTTGCCACCAATTGAAGTAATTGCCATTAGATATACAGTATAATGATTATTCAAGTCTTATACAAACAAATAAACAGCAGCATTCTCTTCCTGTGTAGCACATGCTGAAGGTGTGAAACAGATGCATTGCTAAATTAAAGCTCAGGCTTAGGCTCATTTGATTATGACTTTAAAAAGTTTGGTTTGTTTTCAGGGTATATTTTTATACTTGATTTGAACACCTGGTCTTAAACACAGGCTGGTCTTAAATAGTCTTAAATAGTTCCTTGCTAAATGCTCAAGAACTCAAAAGGCATTAGTATTTTTTTTTTTTTTTTACTGTTATTGTAATCATAAACAATTCAACATTTTCAAAATGTCTAAATGGCACTCCACTGTTGAATTCGCATGCAAAGCAGTGAGAATTGGCTGTTGAAGTTGCAATCTATATTTTATTCACCTTTTCATTAAAACAGAGAGGATGCAGCAGAGCTCACAGGAGACACATTACACTGTCTGAATGTAAGCCCAGACCGCACACAAAACACACTTCTAGAACAAAAGGTAAAATAGAGGCCCGCTGAGCCTCTCGGCAGGATAAACAGTCTGGGGAACTTCAGGTTGGACTGAACTCAAATCCAATGCGCTCATGCTGTTCCTCTGAATCTTCCGAATCTTCCCTGCAAATCCACAAGTGTTTGAGCACTTCAAATCCCAGCAGATTAAAGATTGAGAGCTCTCTGGCTGAATCATGGCTTTTGTAAAAGACTTATACCTTATAGTCAATGATATTGTTATAAAGGCATTTTGAAGCATAAGAGGTCAATCCTTTTAAGTTTAAAGACGTAATTTTTGCCACAAGAGAGTGCGTATTCACACAAACAAAGGTGTGTTTTGATGACACCGTGTCTGAGTTTGGAATCATGGGAGTTGCCATCTTCATTATATTCAATGGGACTCCTGCTCAAGTAGTCATTCACATGGTGACACAGGACATGAACCGTGTTACTTGTTAAATTGCTTGTTTCTCTGAATGTGAACATTCTTCAAAACATTTGGGATAATTTAAGTGCATAAGTCAGCAAAATATATAACTGTTTTTGTGTATTTTGGATTTTTTTATTAAAAATGTCTTACATAATGTGCCTTCAGATAGACATAACTAGGGTAACACTGTAGAATAATGGTCCATTATTAAGTAACTATGCAGGAAGTAATAGGTAGCACTACATTAACACTTAAAGGCCACCTATGATGAAAATCATCTTTTTTATGTTTTATGTTCTGTTTGGACAGAACTGTGTGTATGTATAGTGTGTCCACAGTCATATTGGGGTGATATAAAGACAATAAGTCTCTTTTTTCAATTTCCTGACGTTAAAATAGCATACAAATCCCTACCATTTTGAGGCCGACCGCAACTTGACGTAGGAGTGCGGTTTCCCCG
>CAIGQV010019070.1:24125708-24149773 GCA_903798115.1 Danio jaintianensis | reverse complement strand
CGGGACCTGTAGAGCTGCGCATCGATGGATTTGCTCTTCAGTGTTTGGACTCTCAGCAGTGAAAATTAAACCACACTGAACTGAACTGAACTTAAACTCTAAAAACTGAACGGACACCATTCCAATTCACTATAATCTTCTAAGCTGCTTTGACACAATCTACATTGTAAAAGCGCTATAGAAATAAAGATGAATTGAATTGAATTGAATCATTTGTTTGCGTGTAGTATACAGCAGAGACCAATTTTAGAGAACCATTTCTAAACACTTTTTCAGAAGTAATGCTCCTCAGCAAAGGTTAGTCTGGTCTCTTGGTTCTTTGCAGAACGTTGAATGTCTTAAATGTTGAGATACTGCTGTTGAACAGTTTCAGTGACTTTTGGCTCACCATTTTGAAAACTCAGTTAAAACTGCGTTCAGTCAGTACGTTTAGATGGACACCAATACTCCAACAGAGATTTTGAATTACCTTCAACATGGGCTCGTTCTGAAAGCGTAGCCCTATATATTACATTTCTGGAGATCGCGAATTATATAGCCAGAAGTACGTATGGCTGCATTTTGTTTTTAAACCGAACACTACGGGGTGGTAAGACGCCGTTCCTTTTCGCACTTACCAGCTGATCGCTTACCTTCGTATGGACTGCTTTCCCGATTCCCAGTTTGTCCAGTTGCGTAGTAATACGCAGAGAGGAGTTGACCACGACAACGGGGTTCGAGTCCGGCGAAGAACGGTTCCAGAAAGCAGGTAAGACAAAAACAGAAGCCAAAAAATAAAATAAACAAACAAATAACAAGGTGAAAATTTTAAAATCTGAAAACGAGGGCTTTTCTTTTTCTGGATTGCTTTTGAAAACTGTCGGTTGGGTTTGAGGAAGTGGGTGGGTGAATCAGTGAGTCATTCAGTCTGTCTGTCAGTCAGTCAGTCAGTCAGTCGACAGAAGCCCCTGGTGGATTTACGCGAAAACAGCAGGCACGAATGGCACTTTTGGAAATTTGAGATTAGAAAAATTGTACACAGTGGCCTCCGGTGGATTCGCGAAAACAAAAACTGCCAAAAAACGTAGCTCCTGGGATGTATTTGGTTCTCTCCAGAAATGTATATAGCGGTACATTTTCAGAATGAGCCTGGGTTGATTACCTTAATTCGAGTCAAAATCGTATTAAACACAAATCGAATTAAAACGTGAAGTATTCCTATTTTAGTTGCATTATTGAAGTGCAGTACAGACTTGTAAACACCTTAATCAAACTATTATCTTCTATTAAGTTTTTGTCACTTTTTACCACAAGGTAGGCCATACACACATAGCTGTTTGACACACCACACCTAAAGGCTGAAACTGTGTATACTTCTGCATCGAGCGCAGGCGTATGGTCCGGCGCAGACTTCGCAAGGTCGCATACCCCTCGCCATGGCTGATGCACACCTCTCAAAAAATGTAACTGCACGACACAATGACGCGTAGCACAAGCTCTGTGATTGGCCTGCTTGGCAGCTGTGATGAGTGTGAGCAGGGCCGAGAGCCGCGGGGGAGCAGTGAGTGTTTACAAGTGTTGAGTCCCGTGAAGGAGCTCCAGTTGGAGACTTTAGTTTTGTGTTTACTTTATGATTAAAGTAGTTGCACATTCACTGGCTCCCGCCTCTGAATAAGCAAGTTTCTGCTACTTGTACATTAAGGTAGCCTTCAGAAATACAAAACACCCGCAAAGAAGCTCGACAGAGAAGAACATAAAAACCTCACTGCCAGTTAGCATTTCGGAAGGGTTATTGCAGAGCAACACAAACAGCATGCAGAAGTATAAATATACCATACACCATGGGTCACAGCGATCACTCAACGCAGAAGTATAAATCAGCCAGTCAGTCCAGGATCACAGACACCCTGGGAACTCCTGGGAGATCATTACCCGAATACAATTTTACAAATGCTGCCTGGGAAATGCAGTAGTTTTCCTTCCGTTCAGCGTGCGGTATCAAATTCCATTAAAATAACTTTCTCCCATCAGTCCTTACTTCATACTCTCATCCAATACCTCCCAGTTTTCCCTGGGGCATAAATGAAATCTTGCTGAAAGTGTAACTGCTGAACTGCAGTTGAATTCAAAAATTAAAAATGAAACATCCGAAATCACATGAAACAGCAGACTCTGTTCTTGAGTCTTGGCATGTAGCCGTTTGTAACAAGAAGACGACAAGCTTTGTTTGAGTTTGGGTTGACTAAGGTTCATTGTTGTGCGCCATCATTGTATTATTACAGTGTTGTTTCACGATTGTGTATTGTGGTTGTGCAAGTGACGATTCATCAATAAGTCTTGTTCAACCCTTTCGGTACTGTACTTACCAAAGTGGAAACAAGTCATAACTGGGAGGATCTGACAGTGTTCTCTATTTTCTATGAATTTTGAACATTCTTTTTTTGTTTTGAACCTTTACTGTAAAGCAACTTTACAGTATTTATCATGACAGTTTCCCTTTGAGAAGATTTCCAACAGAGCCCATACCCACCTATTACATAATCACAATGGAGTTCAAAAGTGTTAACCAGTGGAAGCAAACTTTTCCAGAAAGTTCACATTGCAAGCTGTTTCAAAACAAACTTCATTTTGACCTGATTTTATCTGACATTGTCACATCAGTTCACAGTTTGTACATTGGGGCCTTTATAAGCACATGGATATTAGAATGGATTGTTTTATCTTGTACAGCATGTCATAAGGGGCTTGCGCCACTTTTTCACAGCTACACCATCCTCCACCCTGCAGTTGTTGATTCTGTTGAATGCAGTGTTTGATGTTGCTGTCAGCCAGTTTGATGGTGCGAATGCAAAATTGGGCAAGAGTGGGCAAAATTTAGCTCTCGGGGGGGAATTACCTTCTGTACACAGCTTTCAAACATATAGAAATGAAAGAGGAATGACGGTTTCAGAGCTGTTGGGTGGAACTGACCCTTCACAAGACCCATCGCTCTTTGCTTTTAGTCCAACATGTTTTTTATTCATTTTTTGCTAGTTTCAGCATTCAGCGGGAAAATGATGAAACATTTTGTAATAATGGCAATAATGGATTAAAGCAGACAGAAAATCTACATAAATTACATATTGACATATTGTTGTAAAACGATGACCTTCATGGCCAATGAGCTCATATTTGTTGAGCATAAGAACACAGTGCACAATCAACTCAACGTCGCTCAAATGTTTGCGGGAAATGGACGCTTTTTTTTATTTCAGTACCAATTGGTACCAAAGTCGATACTTTTGACAGCCCCAGCCAGCTGGTGAATGAGATTGGGGATAACAACAGCTAATTGCTCAGATGTCAATGATGATTGACACATTTAGAGGTTTCTTGATTAAATATGAGGAAGACATTATTCAAAACTCCATAGGTCGACTTTTATTATAAATAAAATAACAACAAAAAATAATGTACTATTGCAACAAAGAGAACAAACAGAGATTTGCTTTCTGCCCTCTCTAGTTCGTGAACTTCTCTTTAGTTTGTGAATATACTCAGTTGCATTTTTATTACTATATGAGAAGACTTGTGCATTTTATATTTTATACCTGTATACCTGATGTATGTGTGTGCAAGTGCCATATTACATTCCACATGATATTAATCTAATAAATGAACTGTATGACCAAATGGTGGATAGCAATTGGTCCAAATAAAAATTCTCACCAGGACACAACTGGGGCTTGTAACATGAAGATGAAATAGCTGGCTAGCCAGTTAGGTTTCAGTTTAGTTTGCATCAATCTTGGGTTTTAGATAACATGATGGCAGCTCGACTTTTATCACTCTTTGTTGCCATGGCATTATGGAGCAGTTTCATGGTATCTAAAACCCAGAATTGGTGCAAACGAAACTGAAACTTAACTGGTTAGCCAGCTAATCTGGCTTCATGGTATAGGAACCTGGTCTAGAGCAGTGGTTCCCAATTCCAGTCCTCGGAAATTTGGAAAATTTGTATGTCTTCCTTACTACCTGGTTCAGATCATAAGCTTGTTAACAGAGAGATCCTTGATCCTTGCTCATCAAATAAAAGAGACATACAAAATGTGCAGGGCAGGGGGGTCCTGAGGACAAAAACTGCTCTAGAGTAACACAAAAATATATATAGTGTAACCAATAATAATCTGAACCCAGTTTTATGTTGCATTTCTTTGTCATTTCTGATTGAAAAACACAAACCAGGCTCATTATTGATACATATCCCTGTATACATTTCTGGACAGCGCGAAATACATCCCAGAAGGTATCTTTTTTGCAGTTTTTGTTTTCGCAAATCCACCAGAGGCCGCTGTGTACACATTTTCAGATCTCAAATTTCTCTCGCGAGTGCCATTCACGCCTGCTCTTCTCGCGTAAATCCACCAGAGGCCGCTGTCCACTGACTGACTCACCAACCGACTGATAATCCTGCCTGATTTTTACCACATTTTCAGATCTTACCATGTTCTCACCCTGTTATTTACTTGTTTTGTTTTTTTTTACCTTTTTGTTTTACCTGCTTTCTGGAACCGTTCCTCGCCGAACTTGAACCCCGTCATTGTGGTCAACTCCTCACTGCGTCTCAAGTCCGCCGTTGTACGTGGCGAGCTACTGGGCAAACTGCTAACACCGGAAAGTCGTCCATATGGAGGTAAGCGGTCAGCTGGTATCGTGAAAAGAAACAGAAGCCGTCGTGGTGACGAAATGCAGCCATACGTAGCTCTGGCTATATAATTCATGCTCTCCAGAAATGTATACGGTGGTACGTTTTCACAATGAGCCTGTGTTGGGAAAAACAACTTGTTTCTAAACAAGAATGGTAAAATTCAGAGAATTTTTGTGTCATTTAAGTGCCTAAATACTTTTTGGGGTCACATACTGTTTGTCCAATTCCTACATATGCTCTATCTTGAAGCACTTATGCATTTAGAGTTTGTATATCCAAAATCTTTCCCAGATTGGGTTTTCCAATACACACAGATTGCACCCTTGAGACAGTTTAACTAAAAGCCAAGACAGTTTCCTGAAATCCAATTCGCTGACTTACTGTTCATGAATCTATCCCACATCATCATCATCTTTATGCCATCCATATTTACATGGCTGGCGGAATAGTGGGATTCCTGCACATGTGGGAATGTGGGCCGTAGACCAAAACTGCAGTTTCCAACCACACAATCCTCCACATGAGAAGGAACACAAGGAAAACTGGCACAAAGGATAATTTCATTTAATGAGAGCTTTATATTAAACAAATAAAAGTCCCACTCCTGTGAAAACACTCTACTTCATTTCTTATGAAAGCAATCCAAGTGAAAGCCTTGGTCCTTGAGATCTGTGTATCTGCATCTGTATTTTCATAAACTATTCATGTAGGATTTCAAGGTCTAATCTCAGTGTAAATGGTGAGGTACAAGAATAAAGAAGGCCATCGGTATGGAAGAAATCTCAAACATAACAGCAGTTCAAACATGCTGTCATTGACTGATTTGTTTGAAATGTGTGTCTTGCGCTGGCAGGCTTATGAACGTGCCTGTTTAAACAAACCGATTGTAGAGAGACATTGCTGAGGTCTGAGGTAAAGCCACTCTCACCAAACATGGGGCAAGGAAGAGAAATGGGCCCAGAGTAAACTGAAACCCTCCTCCTTCAGCTCATTGCTCTACATTACCACCTCCTCTGAACAACTTTCACCTGCTCTACATGTTCACATGATCTGATTTTATCTTCAGTTTTGTAGTAAAATGGGCAGTGTGACATTTGTGCTGCTAGTAGGTGAAATTAGGGGGCAGCAGGCAAATAAAAGAAAGAGTTGTGTGTGTTTTGTACAACAGGTTAAAAGTCATGTTGAGGAACATGAAAAAATGCCTATTGAAATACATTAGTTAATAGTCATGTTGATAAAAAAAGAGAACATTTGTGTCTGTGAATCGATAGATTAAACTTCATGACTATATAATGATCTGCTGTGAGACTGGGTTGCAAGTGACATAGTGTGAATGGGACAAGGTTAGTGGCTGTACATGAAACTTTACCAAAATGCAAAGAAAAACATTGCTGTCATGCACAGTTAGTGACAACACAGACTCATTGCAAATATATGCTTCAGCCTACATTTCTGTGAAAGCACAAAAACATACATTTGACTCCAGTTTCTAGGTAAAATGAATGCCACAGGGCAGTATGATGCCAACAACTTCTGTTCTTTTTCACATTAATGATATTTACAGAGAGATGTTATAGGTGAATAATGGATTATTTTCATGCAGTTCTTTGCAAAACACTAAATAAAGACCAAAAACAACTTAATGTTGTCTATGGTTTGTAATTAAATATGTTTGCCTTACCTATCTATTTCCATATGGACAACTTTTACGGTGTGGTCAGTTTCCTCAGTATAGCTCACTTACAGTGTTGGGCAAGCTACTTGAAAAATGTAGTGAGCTAAGCTATTAGCTACTCTACTTAAAATGTAGCTTAACTACACTAAAAGCTACCCTCTGGGAAATGCAGCACGCTAAGCTAAAAGCTACTTGGCAAAAGTAGCTTAGCTACATCTAAGCTATTTTTGCAAATTTTCATTTTTAAATCGAAGCAACTTAAATCCAAGTCAATCATATCTTAGTGATCAATAGAACTATTAATGAAACATATGAGGCATAATTGTTCAGTTCAATTATTTACTGCAAATAATATGCTGTACCAAACAAACAAATTATAGTATATAACAGCAAAAACAAAAAATCTAATAAAACCAGGTGTTACACATTTAAAATACTATAGTAATTTATAGTAAAGGCAAATATTTAGGAATAGGCATTATATTGTGTATATATATATGTACAACTCTTCATTAATGAATTATACTACATAATGTGGTATCATTAGTAACTATCATGAACTAATAGTAATTATCATCGTATATTTTAGCTTTTACTACAGTAAACTATACTATGATAATTACTATTAGTTCATGATATATATATATATATATATATATATATATATATATATATATATATAATAGAAAAAGTACCACAACAAATGAATTTTCACTATTGTGTAGTTCAAAAACACTATAGTACTTACTATAAATTACTAAAGTATTTTTTGAGCACAGCATCAGAATTAACGTTATTGCATCTTAACATGTACTTCTCGAGGTATGGTCACAAGGAATCCTGCTTCAGAAATAACTCCTCTCACTCAGTCATCTTTCCATCAAGCAAATTTCTCGTGTTCACGATGTCACCGACCAGAGTGAGAGGTGACAGTAACGCACCAAAAAGTTTGTTGTCGACCACCGAAAAACAGGAAGAAGAAGAAATAATCATTCTCGCCATTATATGGATTTACTTTCATCGGCTAGACACCGACCGGCCTCACAGCTCTGTGAATGTTGGTGGCGTCACTTATTGATCTGCGATCGGTAAATGTAGCTTGTGTGAACACTACTTGCTTAAAATAATAGCTTCGCTACTGAAAAGCTATTTAATTTAGAAAGTAGCGATGCTACCGTCACGCTACTGAGAAATGTAGTTAAGCTAGTAGCATCACTACTTGTAGTGACGCTACTGCCCAACACTGCTCACTTAGTACGATGTTGTACCTGTGATGCAGAGCGCTCAGGTTCAAATCTGGTAAAGCATGGTTCCACAAAAGAGATAAAAGCTGTTAAATCAAGGTGATACTATATATGGTTGCAGTGCACTTTTCTCTTACATTTGCTTATGAAAACAATATTGGTTTTATTTAAGGAAGGGTTTAGGTTAGTGGTTCGCTAGGTGATCTGTACAACAAGCCCCACCTTCTCATAGATGTGTGTACGAAGAAAGTCTATCTGAAACATACAACAAAACATACCCTAAATAACATATTTCAAATTTGCGAAAATGTAGGCAGTGCCCTCTAGTGGATTTGTCATCTGAAATGTGCAACAAAATGTACACAAAGCAATGTATTTTACGCTGTGAAAAAATGTAGGCTGATTCATGTAATTCTAATGAGCCTGGGCTGGTTAGAAACCAGCTTTTGACCAGGTTTTACTTTTTTTGGAGCCTGTGATTCAGAGCAATGAGTGATTCAGTGGCAAACATTTTTAAACTGAATAAAAATTTGATTGTATCAACACACACAGTGAAATTGTTTCTTTGGTAACATCAACATGCAGTCCAAGATGGTTTGTCCACTGAAGCTATGCTGAGGCAGAACTGGTCAGAACCTGGTTGGTAAACCTTCAGGGAAAACTAGGAAGTTGTATTAGTGAGGCCAGCAGAGGGTGCTTTCCCTGCCATCTATAGCCTTGTTTCCACTAAAAACTTGTTCAAAACTTTTTTGAGTTTGTCTGATATTTTCTGTTACTAAAAGTATATATAATCATCATCATCATAATTGTTTCAAAATACTCAGTAATATTAATGATTGGCCACTAGGGGGAGATGATCTATACATGAAGCCATCACTCACTATCCTTTGGGTTAGTCCATGATTTATCAGGTGTCGCCACAGCAGAATGAACTAACAATTACTCTGGCATATGTTTTATGCGGCAGATGCCCTTCAAGGCGCACTTGGAAACCCCCATACACTGTTTCAATTACCCACACTCAGGTCAATTTAGTTTATTCAATTCACCTATACCACATGTCTTTGGACTGTGGGGGAAACTGGAGCACCCAGAGGAAACCCACGCAAACAAGAAGAGAACATGCAAACTCCGTATAGAAATGCCTTCTGGCTCAGCCGAGACTCAAACCAGCGACCTTCTTGCTGTGAGGCGACACATTATTTTTTATTTTTTTTACCACACTTCAAATGCATTTGCAGACAGTTGAAATGACAGTTGTATAAAAATGTGTAGTTGTATATAATAAAATACAGTATATGTAGGTTGTCTTGCTGACCTGATTAACCAAGCACTTCATAAAACAATCAAATCAATTCATAATATTAATCATACTATTGGAGTTTGGCGGTTCATTCTGCTGTGGTGACCCCTGATGAATAAAGGCCGAAGGAAAATGAATGAATGAATATTGGAGTCCTTATCTCATGTGGGTATACATGTCTTAAAGCAATCTTTTTACATAATTATTATGAAAAATAATTCATAAAGGTAGTTACTAATTACACATTTCATTACAGAAATAGTCAACAAAGAGTGTTTGTCATATTTTAAGTTGGACCACAAAAAAAGGAAACTGTCACAACAGTTCCTGTCACAGTCGATAGTTTTTTCCAGTGGAAATCTCACATTCCCTTTTTTAGGTTCAGTGTTACAACATGTGTATTTAGTGGGCTCTGATGGGCAAAATATTGGTTGATCTCAAATACACATACTTCCTTACTGGGAAAAGTGATTTACACCCTTTCATTTCTGCACAGTGACCATACGACACATACTGTAAAAATATTAGCTATGAAATTAACCAAAGGTCAAAGGTGTCATTTGTTGGGGTTGTTCAAATGTCATTTTCACCACTTTTTCCTACACAATTAAAGGCCGTACTATAGTATTTTTTCCATCACATGCCTTAATCTGACGTGATGGAAAAACTACTATGGTGGAATTTATGGGAAAAATGTCAATGATGCACTACACCACTTATTGACTTATTGTTAGCAAACCAAATAAATTGACTAGTGACACTACAAGACACTACCACTATCAGAAAAGGGGAGTAATGAAATACTGTATATCTTTAAAGTAACCATCCCAACCCTCTTGGCTCCCAACGCTAATTATTAGTGAGAGTGTGAAACAATGCTTATTTTGACCAAAGACGTTTCAGTTCTGTATAATCTTGAATCTATCCTGTACGCTGTAAAATCTCAGTTTAATTTCCTGTAACAGGCCAGAGATTTACCACTGTATTACTTTCATTTAACTTACAACCACACACTTTCAACCTTTCCCATGTAACCATTATCACAGTTCACAAAACTATAAGCAGCAGCAACGTGTTGATTTGGGGTATTTTATATTCATGTGGTGTTATTGAGTTGATTTGGTGCCCTGGGTATTTGTACATGTTATACAACCAATAATGGGGGTTTTTTTCTGCATGTTGTTATGTTGTTGCTAGGGTTTATACGTTGTTGCTATGGAGTTGCTAAGGTGTATTAGGTGTTTTTATTCATTCATTCATTTTCTTTTCGGCTTAGTCCCTTTATTAATCTGGGGTCGCCACAGCGGAATGAACCGCCAACTTATCCAGCATATGTTTTACGCACCGGATGCCCTTCCGGCTGCAACCCATCACTGGGAAACACCCTAATTGTTTTTAGCCTGTTGTTATTTGATTGCTGTGGTGTTTTGTGTTGTTGCTATGCAGTTGCTAAGGTGTTCTAGGTGTTTTTAGCATGTTGCTATGTAGTTGCTATGGTGTTCTGTGTTGTTGCTATGCAGTTGCTAAGGTGTTCTAGGTGTTTTAGCCTGTTTTTATTTGATTGCTGTGGTGTTTTGTGTTGTTGCTATGCAGTTGCTAATGTGTTCTAGGTGTTTTTAGCATGTTGCTATGTAGTTTCTATGGTGTACTGTGTTGTTGCTATGCAGTTGCTAAGGTGCATGAGGTGTTTTTAGCCTGTTGTTATTAGATTGCTATGATGTTCTGTGTTGTTGCTATGCAGTTGCTAAGGTGTTCTAGGTGTTTTAGCCTGTTTTTATTTGATTGCTGTGGTGTTTTGTGTTGTTGCTATGCAGTTGCTAAGGTGTATTAGGCGTTTTAGCCTGTTTTTATTTGATTGCTGTGGTGTTTTGTGTTGTTGCTATGCAGTTGCTAAGGTGTTCTAGGTGTTTTTAGCACGTTGCTATGTAGTTTCTATGGTGTACTGTGTTGTTGCTATGCAGTTGCTAAGGTGTATAAGGTGTTTTTAGCCTGTTGTTATTTGATTGCTGTAGTATTTTGTGTTGTTGCTATGCAGTTGCTAAGGTGTTCTAGGTGTTTTTAGCATGTTGCTATGTAGTTGCTATGGTGTTCTGTGTTGTTGCTATGCAGTTGCTAAGGTGTATTAGGCGTTTTAGCCTGTTGTTATTAGATTGCTATGATGTTCTGTGTTGTTGCCATGCAGCTACTTAGGTGTTCTAGGTGTTTTTAGCATGTTGCTATGTAGTTGCTATGGTGTTCTGTGTTGTTGCTATGCAGTTTCTAAGGTGTATTAGGTGTTTTTAGCCTGTTGTTATGTGATTGCTTTTGTGCTATGTGTTTGTCTATGCAGTTGCTAATGCGTTCAAAATATAATTCAGTTCCTATTGTATTCTGTGTTGTTCTTTGACAGTTGCTAATATGTTCTAGGTGTCTAAAAACAGTGTATTGCAGTTGCTAATGTGTTGTCAGTATTTTTAACATGTGGTTGCTAGGATATCCTGTCTGGTTTTGTAAGCTACTTTAAGTGTATTTTAAGTAGGTGTTACTGTTTTCTGTGTGGTTGCTATGCAGTTGCTAAGGTGTATTAGTTGTTTTTAGCCTGTTGTTATTTGATTGCTATGGTGTTCTGTGTTGTAGCAAAGACTTTAGAATACACAAGACATGTCACTTGTATAGTTTTGAATGGGGAAAAGTGTAACGGTCAATATGGCAAATGAAGCCTACTAGTACAGGAGCCAATCATCGATCGCTATAGACTGACGTTTCTCCGGGTAAAGTCTAGATCGGATACGTGGCCGGCCAGAAGTGCGATATGCACATCAATATAGAAGCATTTTTTATGACACTGTATAACAATAATTAATATTTTTCCAGTACTGTGACGGTTGGATTTAGGGTTGGGGTGGGGGTAGACGTTAATAAAATACAATAAATGGGAAATGTAATAAATAATATAAATATGTCTCGTTAACTTCCGGCCGCAACCATATCTGATCTAGCAACAACCGTTTCTCCGGGGGGAAGCTCGGACCAGACGTGTGCTTTTACGACAGTTTGGTGGTCAACAAACGCACTGGAATCTCAATGAATTCTTGCTTCACAGACATAAAAAATATATCCAAATGAAACTTGAAATCTGTGCTTTTAAATGAACCAAGTGCACTTGAAAACGAAAGAATTTTTGGTTTTGTAATCTGTATGAAACGTACACGAGGTACAGTCCGTCCTGTCAAACGCACATGACATGACAGCAACTACTCAAACTCAGACGAAGCATTATCCAGAGGATGATAATGTGTAGAACAGCCATAAATGAGGTTGGTGTCATGGTCTCGTTCCTTTCAAGTGCGCATGCGCATTAGCTCGGGCAACCTGAAAATATGCCGATTTTGTTTGATTCGAACGTTTAGAAACGAAACTAATGAGACAGTTGTTGTTTAATTTTATTGGTGATTCCAAATATGTAATGTGTTTTGTTGTTATGTTGTTGCTTGAATGTTCTGTGTGGTTGCTATGCAGTTGCTATGAGTTCTGAGTTTTTCGACACGTGTTGTTATTAGAATGTTCTGTGTGGTTGCTGTATGGTTTATAAGAAGTTCTAAGTGTTTGTATATGTTGTTATGAAGTTGCTTGAATGTTTTGTGTGGTTGCTATGCAGTTACTAAGGAGTTCTATGTGGTTTTATGTCTTGTTTTGTGATTGCTTGAATATTCTGCATGGTTTCTATGCAGTTGCTAAGGTGTTTTAAGTGTTTTTGTGTGTTGTCATGTGTTCACTTAAACGCAAATATGAACATTAGTTTTGAGATGTTTTCTTAACTTCTGTTTTTTCACCGCAGTAGTCTTAGTTGTACATATGCATATTTTAAATTCATTCACTGCTCTCAGCTGTAGCATGTTCAACATTATACCACGTATCAAGTACACTATAAACAAAGAACAGAAAAGAGCTTTGCCATGAGTATTTAGGGGCCTTAAGAATATAAATGTTCCCCTAGTGCTAAGTTCACCTCATTCTGCATCCGTTTGTGCTACTGACATTTATATTGCTGTTAGCTTTGAGGTTGGCTTTTTAAAGACAGGTCGGTGACATATTCCATATCTTCAACCTACAATATAAAATCTCCTGATGTCATCTTGGCGGGTCATGAAATGTTTGGTCAAGGGAAAACCAGTGCACCCACTGCAAGTTATTTTGAGATCTGCAGCCAGTGCTCAACAATGGGTGCAGGATGCTGTGGTCAGCGCTTTGTTTGCAGCGTGATCTTCACACCACCATGAGTGGAGAGACCGTGACGTGGGTGGGTCAAGACAACAACAGAGCACAACATCAAACATGCACACCGCTTTCCACTGGAAAAGAATAAAAATAAAACACTCTGACCTGCACTGCTATGACTGCACAGTTGTCTTTAAAATGTGTTTTTATTAAGATGTTTAAATTTTACAACACAAGTATATTCTGAGGGTATGATGAGACTGTATGGGCATGCTTTAAAAAGCAAAAAATGACAAAAAAACGAACATTAACAAGTTATTAAGGTGTTTAACAGAACATTCCTCTGAAAGCCGGCCTATTCAAAAAGACCAAACACTGACGTTAAAGCAAGAATCCAAATATAACTAGTAAATTGAGTGGGAATAATGGAAATACAATATGCAGAACTTTTTAAGAGACCTTTTATCTAAAAAAAAAAAAAAAAAAAAAAAACATTTACTCAACATTGTGTTGTTCCAAAACATTATTACTTAGTTTCTTAGATGTTCTAACATAGGTATTTTTGAAAGTTATATAATAGCTAAGGTATACTAAGTTTTTCTTTGTGTTGGTAGTGGCTAGGGTTTTATGTGTTGTTGCTATGTAGTTGTTAACGTAGTAGAAGGTGTTTTTAGCATGTTGCTATAAGGTTGCTTTCCACTTGCTAATGTGTTGAATAAGTAATGTAGTTCCTAGGGGCAGTTGCTAATAGGTTCTGGGTGTTTAAATACATTGCTATGCACTTATTAATATGTTGTCAGCTTTTTTATGTTACCGTGTTTGCTGGGAGATTCTGTCTGGTTGCTATGTTGTTACTGAAGTATTGCAAGTGATTCTTTGTATTTTAGAATGTTATGTGGTTGCTATGCAGTTGCTAAGGTAGTAGAAGGTTTTTTTCATGTTGCTATGTGGTTGCTATGCAGTTGCTAATGTGTTGAACATGTAATGTTGTTCCTATTAGCAGTTGCTAATATGTTCTGGGTGTTTAAACATGCTGCTATGCAGTTAATAATGTGTTGTCAGCTCTTTTTTACATTGCCATGTGGTTGCTAGGAGATTTAGTCTGGTTGGTATGTGATTGCAAGTGATTCTATGTGTTTTTAGCATGTTATGTGGTTGTTACAAGTTTCTGTGTGGTTGCTATAGCTGATAATGTTTTCTAAGAGTTTTAGCATGTGTGGTTGATAGAAGATTCTATTGCATTGCTGTGCAGTTGTTGCTAATGATTTACAAATGTTTTGGTGTGTTATATAATTTTTTTTATTCTGATTGTGTTATATAAATTTGGTTCAGAGTGGTGGCTGTGCATTTGCTGGTATGTTTTGTGTGGTTGCTAAACAATTGTTAGGGTCTTCTTTGTGGTTGCTATGCAGTTTCTAAGGTGTTTTTTGTATTGTTGCACATTGCAGCGCAATTGCTAGGATGTTCTATGTGGTTGCTATGCAGTTTCTAACGTTTAGGTAAGTTGTTGCTATGTGGTTGTTACAGTGTTCTAAATGGTTGCTAAGGCATTTGGTTTACTGTAGCACATAGCTGTGCAGTTGCTAGGATGTTATGTGTGGTTGCTATGCTGCTGCTATCATTTCCTGAGAGGTTGCTATGCAGTTGCTAGGATCTTCTGTGTGGTTGCTATGCAGTTTCTAAGGCATGCATTGTATTATAACATAGCTGTGCAGTTGCTGGGATGTTGAGTGTTGTTGCTATGCGGTTGCTAACATGTTCTCATTGCTAACATGTTGTTGCTATTCAGAGTGCTCAAAATGGTTGCAATGCAGTTTCTAAGGCATTCTTTTATTGTAACACATTGCTGTGCAGCTGATAGAATCAGTTTTGGTGTGGACCCCACTGACTTTCATTGACAAATTGTTTTTATTTTGTGACTGAACCGTTTCTTTAAATTCCCCAATCTTGTGTGCCTTTAATGTGCCTTTGAACGGTAAGACATTAAAATAGTAAAGTGCGTCACCTTTATAGACTGTATAAAGTCCACCTTAAGAAGATCAGATATTACCATCTACTTTCAGTTGATCTTTGATTGTGTGTTTCCTCTCTGCCTTTTACTGCGAGTGCAAATTTAAATTTAGATTTGTGTAGTTGGGTATTTTTTTTTTTCTGTGATGCAAAAGTCTCTACGCAAACACACTTCCTGTTTTTATTCTGCTATTTTAAGACGAGACAGCATAACAGTATTTTTGATATCTGTTTATAGAACGAAGATCTGTGACTTAAATAGTTAAATAGAGAAATGATCCAAGTTTTAGACTATCTATCTATCTATCTATCTATCTATCTATCTATCTATCTATCTATCTATCTATCTATCTTTTAATTTAAATAAATAATGGTTTGAAAATTAATTATAAAAATATTTTTTAATAATTAATAAATATATCAAATTCATTTATGATCAACATTCAAAACAACAGATTTGTACACATTGCTTTATTGAAACAATTTCAACAATATAATTATATGTCTGTTCCACTTTGCTGAACATTTATATAATGTCCCTAATCATTTGTTTTCCAAACAGATTCAAACATACATTAAACTGATAGTTCACTCAATAAAAAGAAAAGAGGGAAAGAAAATTCTCTATTAATGTCCTGTTGGGTGAATTTGAGTAAATTAACAGCAAATCATATTTTTCCATCCCTTTAATAACACATCACTAACAGGCTAAGAAAAACTATAATAAATGTGTTATACAATGCATATAAATATAAAAAACAGTCATCTCTTCACTATAAACACAATCTGTTAATTAACATTTGTCCTTATCTAGTGACTCACAGGTATTTCCCCTTTATTTCCGCCTTTGAATTGTTTTATAGGACCTTGATCTTTGCTGTGAATATTTTTGTTTTTGAACTCTACAGTTGAACAAGGTCATTTTATCACATTTTAGTCATTTGAAACAATATATTGTATATATATATATAAATCTGTACAATAATAAAAAATGTACTGCCAACCCATTTTTGCAAGATGTCCTTGCTGCAGTCTGTACCCACGATGATGTACTGGACCTGGACATTGTACCGCCCACTAGGGTAAGCCCATGCTACTGTGACAGTTGGGTTTAGGGTAGGGGGAGGTGTAGGCAATCGTCCATTATGTAGTGGACGTAGTGGAATTTATGTAGTGGAATGGCCATTCCAGGTAATATTTTGTTTCAAACTAAAAATGTCAATGAAACTCTTATTGTTAAACTTTTCAATGTCCAAAGTTGTTGAAGTGAGATCAACATGAAGGTTCCATAATGTAGTCTGAAAGTATAAACACCAGTGAATCACAAACTGAGCTAAACTTTTTGTTTTCTTTTTTTTTAAATTGTGATTTTTATTTTCAAGTAAAGTGTTTTTTTTTTGTCGCATTTGGAATCCAAATTTATTAAATTGAAGAGGATGATATTGTCAAACCAGCCCTAGAGTTCTCCATAACAAAGAGATGCTGTGTAGTCAAAATGTGCCGTTAGAGAAACTTACGTGAAGACTGATTTCAGCCTTGAAACTGAAAATTGTTGTTTCAGAAGACACATTTTTGGTGCATTCCAAGAGAAAAGACACAAGTAGATACATGTATTTGAATTGCTATAGACAGAAAAGCACCGTGACATCATTATTTCCATTATAATATTGGAAGTGCAATAGTTTTTTTAATCAAAACACCACAAAATTGCCCGTTTTTCATGTGTCTGGTGTGAGTCTTTCCATGAAAGGCCACAAAATCAATATTTTTAATCTAGTGTAATTAAAAAAATATGCACATATGCACAATACGTACATATATTTGTGTTAAAGTTTTAGGTATCATAACAATATTTATTCATGTTGTTGTTCTTATTTCTTCTGTAAGTTAGAATGTATCCTGTTAGTTTTTTAATTGAATTTCAAAAAATGTTTAATAAAAAATGACTATCATACTTTTTTATCATGGATTATAGAACACACCCATTAAAATGTTCAGTGTAACATTAGTTTACATACATAAAAATGAACCATGTAAGGCATATTGAGGTCAGTAATCATTTGATTACATATTAAAAGACCCTATTTACTGAGTGAGAGTGCAACACCAAAATACTTATTCAGTGTCATTTTATATCTTTATATTTTACCACAATCCTTCAAACAACTATGTGTTATTAAACTGTCAGCAAGACATTTTAAGTCAGAATAAATATATTGTTTATTTTGGGCAGAAATATATCTGTTACACTGGATGATGATTCTTAATTCAGCAGTATTTTGACACTTGTTTTCACAGAAGTTATTTGAAACATCACAGTAGGCATTTACTTGCATATAATATGATTTCTGCAAATATAAAATAGCTTGAATTTAATCAATTTAATGCAGACATTTTGTTCCACTTGTATTTTTGCAGTCATAAAAAGAAATTATGAGTAAGAAAACAAGCCTTGTTTCCATTTTGATGTGGGAAGTACAGTTCAGTTTCCATCAAAGTGCTTGAAAATAACTAGTTTTATGTCAAACTTTCTCTTTCAGTTTATAGTGTGGGTCACATTTTTTATTTTTCCATGAAGTACCCTGAAGTCTAGATTTTAGGCTGTTGTTTGCTCGATAATGTCTTTAAATATTAGTCATAGATGAGTAATGCAGTTGTGCACTTATATTAAGAACAGCTTTATTGCTTTATTGCATATTATTTAAATGTGAACTAGTGGACCTGCGTCAACATCAGCTGCTCTCAAGCTGATTCAGGAGAAAGTCTCTTTCAAAAAGCTTTTGTGAAGCCTAAAATAACATAAAAAACACATTTATTTTCATATAAATGACAAGTTTGAGATTTTGTGATCTTTGGCCAAAAGCCATAAAGCTATTTTTTGAGTAATGGAAAGACAAAACACAAATACACTTTTACGTCTTTCTTTTATCTCACTTTACCAGTTTGTGTCTGTTTTATCAAAAATTTTTCTCTTGCATTGAGTCATAAATTTCCACTTCAGCAGCTTTACATACACCAAACCTCACAGTTTTATTAATGTCCATCACTGCAGAAAGTAATTAGTTGACTTTTCTTTAAAAAGTAGGTAAACCCATTGCTTTTAAAGTGATTAGTTGACTTTACTTTAAAAAAGTTAGTAAACCCATTGCTTTTAAAGTGATTAGTTGACTTTTTTCAAGTGAGTTAACCCATTGCTTTAAACGATTAGTTGACTTAAAAAGTGAGTAAACCTCTAGCTTTTGAAGCAGTTGATTGACTTTACTTTAACCCCTTCAGACCCGAATTATGTTCCAAGTTTCTGAAAAATGTAAAAGTAAACCCATTGCTTTTAAAGCAGCTGATTGACTTTACTTTAAAAAAGTGAGTAAACCCATTGCTTTTAAAGCGATTAGTTGACTTTACTTTAAAAAGTGAGTAAACCTCTTGCTTTTTAAGCAATTGATTGACTTTACTTTAAAACGTGAGTAAACGTGGTTTATGTCATATGTCATTAGTCATACTCAGCTATGACTAATATTTAAAGACATTGTCCTGCACACAACAGCCTAAAATCTTGACTTTAGGGTACTTCATGGAAAAATGGAAAAATGTGACCCACCCTATAGACTGAAAGAGAAATTTTGACATAAAACTAGTTATTTTCAAGCACTTTGATGGAAATTGAACTGTACTTCCCACCTCAGAATGGAAACAATGGTTGTTTTCTTTACTTTCATTTACTTTACTTTCTTTTCTTTTCGTTGACTTTACTTAAAAAAGTTAATAAATCTCTTGCTTTTAAAATGATTAGTTGACTTTAAAAAAGTGAGTAAGCCTCTTGCTTTTGAAGCAATTAGAAAGTTTAACTTTAAAAAAGTGAGCAAACCCCATTGCTTTAAACGATTAGTTGACTTTAAAAGTGAGTAAACCTCTTGCTTTTGAAGCAATTGGTTGACTTTACTTTGAAAAGTGAGTAAACCTGTTGCTTTTAAAGTGATTAGTTGACTTTACTTTAAAACATGAGTAAACCAGGGTGTGAATTACAGGAGGGTTTGGGGGGGACTGATTAACGCTTGATCCCCCTGAAGGACATCAAAACAAGATGTATGGGGGGTCAGCCTTTTAATAGTAAGAAATAGCTTCCTCTGATCTACATCTTAAACATTAATAATAAAAAAAATGTATAATATAAATATACATTTTATATTATGCATATATAATATATGTATAATATAATACACAATATACCCCCCCCCCCCCCCCCCCCCCCCCCCCCCCATAATGGTTCATACCATTGTGAATGCATAATCGCGGCTAGGAAAAATATCATTCAACAGTCTGAAACTGGCAGTTCTACAGCACCGATAGACATCTTAATTATTCACAAAACAGTACAGTAACCTCTAAAATAGTCACTAAATGCCTCTCAAAACACTGAAAACATATACATTTTATTAATAAATTAGATGCAATTTAAATACTTTCATAAATTTGATTCACTGAAGCATGTATTACCAAACTACTACTGAAAAAGTTGACCCCCCCTTGATTGTCAATGTATGATTCGCACACTGGAGTAAACCTGTAGCTTTTAAAGCAATTAGTTGACTTTACTTTATAAAGTGAGTAAACCAGTTGCTTTTAAAGTGATTAGTTGACTTTACTTTAAAAAGTGAGTAAACCCATTGGTTTTAAATCTATTAGTTGACTTTAGTTTAAAAAGTGAGTAAACCTGTTGCTTTTAAAGTGATTAGTTGACTTTACTTTAAAACATGAGTAAACCTGTTTCCTTGAATTATTAATTAATTTAACTATGTGTATAATTCAGTTCAGTTACAATGGGTTTACTCACTTTTTTCTCTACTCACGTTTTTTTTTTTATTTTTTTTAAAGTAAGTTACCTAATCACTTTTTACATTGCTCAGGGATTTATGTACATAATTTGCCTGATTATATACAACCTTTCATTAAAAAAAAGTGAAAATGTATTTTCTGAATTATTTTGTAATAAAAGAAAGATTACTAAACAAGTAGAACACTTTGACTTATTAACATCTCTGAAAAATTAAACAATAATTTTGAACCTGATTATCCAGATTATTGTGCAGATTTATTAATATCTCATTTGTATATTAAAAAATAAAATAGAAAAAATGAAAAATTTGAAAAAAATCAAACAACTGGGGGTTCAAGATGATAATTATTTTTTTTATTTTTTTTACCATATACCATACTACAGTGACTTACAGTAAACCCTTAAACATATAAACCGGTCATCACCAGATTTTACACATGTTTGACGTCATAACAGTAGTTTGATAAGCTAGTGAATCAGGCAGTGAACTTTAACACTTCTGTTTTCCAGTTTATTAAATCTTGTGTCAAAAGACAGAATAATCTTGTGATAAAAATATAGGTCAAAAGACAGCAAGTGGCGAACAGCATAAATGAATCAAGTAAAATATTGCATGTATTGTTTAAATGTGAATGATGAGGACAATTGGACAATGCCATTCATTGTATTGAATGTAGAAACAGGCAGACGTGACAGTATTTAAGCGAAACGTGTTGCTATGGAAGATATACAAATAATGTGAAACAATGAGCAGTGGGTTAAAATGAGGACATGCATATATAAGACATGTTTGTCAGTTTTGGTGTAACGTTTAACACTCATCTTCCTTCCTTTAATTGTTTTTAACAGTTTTATGTCTTTTTTTAGTTTAAATTGTCATTTCTCCTTGAAGAAAAAAAATACAGAAAGCCGCCACCATGGAGTACATTCAGCTCTTAACCTAGTTTCAAGTTTTATGGAGCCATAGGCCATAGATCTGAGTGAGGAATAGACCAAAATGTTTTGTTTTGTTTTGTTTTGTTATTTTTGTTGTGTAAATCTATTTGTTCATTTGTTTGTATTGTATTTTCTTTATAAAATATATATTAGATTTTATTATTTTAGATAAGTTTGTTGTGTTTTTTAATATTATTATCATTTGTAGTAGTAGTCGTAGTAGTAGTTTTATTTTATTTGTTTTAATCTGCCTTTTTTATTTAGGTAATTGTCATGTTGTTTATCATTTTAATTCATAATGTTATTAGATTTTTTTTGTTTTACCTATTTTATTATTTAGCATGTTATTATTTTATATACTGCATATTATTATGCCTTTTATCATATTCATGGTGGCGCGGTGGGTAGCGCTGTTGCCTCACAGCAAGAAGGTCACTGGTTCGAGCCTCGGCTGGGTAAGTTGGCATTTCTGTGTGGAGTTTGCATTTTCTCCCTGTGTTGGCGTGGGTTTCCTCCAGGTGCTCCGGTTTCCCCACAAGTCCAAAGACATGCGCTATAGGTGAATTGGGCAAGCTAAATTGTCCGTACTGTATGTGTGTTTCCCAGTGATGGGTTGCAGCTGGAAGGGCATCCGCTGCGTAAAACATATGCTGGATAAGTTGGCGGTTCATTCCGCTGTGGCGACCCCTGATTAATAAAGGGACTAAGCCGAAAAGAAAATGAATGAATGAATGAATCCTATTCATGTTATCATTCTATATACTGTATCATGTATTATTATTAGTAGTAGTTAGTAGTTGTAGTATTTTTTAATATACATTTAATTTCATTTTTATATCATATTTTATTTTATCATTTGTGCCTTCACACTATGCCCAAAGGTGTGTTTTTCTGTTGAAAAACGTGAGCCATTTGTAATGTAAATAATGCGTCCTGTAATGTGAGCTTGTAGGTCTGCTTATTGTGAAATGTGCTGATTTAGCTCCTCGCCGTCTGTAACAGAACTCAGAGTCACCATGAAGTGTTCAAACCTCACCCTAAACTTACCGACTTGCCGGATTTACAGCACTTTGTGCTTTCCAGTGCCGACAGAAGATGTTTGTGTTATTCAGATCTCACATGACCAGAGCTCAGGTTTACATCTGTGTTACACAATGAAGATCATCAATGCAGATCTGCTCCACACCTCACAATAGATTCAATCACGAGAAACACTTTCCAGGAACTGATTTGCTCTAAATGCTTTTTTCACTTTGAAGTCATTCATATGCAGATCAGTATGTAAAGTAAACTACAATTAGGCCAGAATTATATCCTATATATCTGAGACAGAGACTGCTCATGGTCACAATCACAAGCAGCTGCACATGGCAACAGCTCAGCCAATGGCGTGAGTTTTGGGGTGGGGCTTTGTTGATTTTTTTGTTGTTGTTGTTTTAGTCAGAGCTTTTAGTTTAGTTAATTTTGTTTTGTTTTGTTTTGTTTTGTTTTGTTTTGTTTTGTTTTGTTTTGTTTTGTTTTGTTTTGTTTTGTTTTGTTGACACACCAAAAAATGCTTCGGAAGAATTATACTATAATATCCAAAATAAGTTTAATTTAATTAAATTTTTTAATTTCATTCATTCATTTTCTTTTCGGCTTAGTCCCTTTATTCATCAGGGGTCACCACAGCAGAATTAACCGCCAACTTATCCAGCATATGTTTTACACAGCGGATGCCCTTCCAGCTGCAACCCATCACTGGGAAACACCCATACACCCTCACATGCACACACATACACTACAGACAATTTAGCTTACATAATTCACCGATACCACATGTCTTTGGACTTGTGGGGGAAACCGGAGCACCCGGAGGAAACCCACGTGAATCAGGGGAGAACATGCAAACTCCACAAAGAAATGCCAACTGACCCAGCCGAGGCTCGAACCAGCGACCTTCTTGGTGTGAGGTGACAGCGCTACCCACTGCGCCACCGCACCACCCCTATCTTTTTATTTATTTAATTTAATTTTATTTAATTTTGTTTTATACAAATGTAGTTTAGTTTACATGAAAGGAACACATTGCTTTTGTTTTTCTTTTTTCTTTCCTTTCCTTTCCTTTTCTTTTCTTTTCTTTTCTTTTCTTTTCTTTTGTAACACACCAAAAATTGCTTTAGAATAATTGTACTATAATATTAAAAATAAGTCTTTAATTTTTTATTTTATTTTATACAATTGTATGTGCCAAACAGACTAAACATTGTTCAGAAAAATTTGTACATAATTTACATAATGTACACGTAATTAACATTATTATTATTATTATTATTTATTATTATTATTATTCAAGTCAAGTTTATTTATATAGCGCTTTTCACAATGTAGATTGTGTCAAAGCAGCTTAACATAGTTCTAGTAAAGTCCAGATTTCAGAGTTGAAGTTCAGTTTAGTTTAGTTCAGTGTGGTTTAAATTTTACTGCTGAAAGTTCAAACACTGTAGAGCAAATCTACCGAAGCACAGCTCCACAAGTCCCGATCCGAGCAAGCCAGTGGCGAGGAAAAAAAACTTCACCAATTGACGAAGTGAAGGAAAAAAAAAAACCTTGAGAGAAACTAGGCCAAACTTCCTGTTCAGAGCTGCAGTCTAGGCGCTGGAGGCTGAAGAAGCTGGACGTCCATCGTGGAGAAGCTGCAGGTGTGAGTAGGGCACCGCCAGGCCGTCAGGTTGGCCCGCAGGATCAATGTGGTGACTCGTTTATCACAGTGGTCATTCAGGAATCAGTCTCATGCACTCCATTTCTCCATGACGACCACAGCATCAGCTCGGGATACGACCTGGTCCAGGATTATGGATACCTTGGGATCATCTCTTCACAGGTCTTGGATCGCATCAATGGCACTGCATAGTCTCTAGGGACCTCGGAATGAATATCCCCAGGTGGAAATAGAGAATAAAGAAAATAATTAGCGTAGCTGCTGTTCATAGTGTATTTAAATGAGATGCAAAAATGGAGTGTTATAGATGAAAATAGCAGTTAAATAAACAAACATGTAAAGCATATGAGAGTTTCTAACACGATGTCTGGTGTATTGAGGAGTGTGTCCTACAGGTGATGTCGACCCAGCTCACCTGCATGGAGCACATTCATGCATCATACCGTTATGCGATGCATTGAGTGTATGCTTTACTAAAAAGATAGGTCTTTAATCTAGT
>CAIGQV010019070.1:24054180-24080708 GCA_903798115.1 Danio jaintianensis | reverse complement strand
AGCATTTAAATTGCCAATCACAGTGAGCTAATACATATATTTAACTATTAGCATTTCATCAACATATATTATATTTTACACTTGCATTTTATTAGTCATATTTAACATGTTCATCATTTAATTTCATGCGTTAAATAATAAAAGTTATTTTTAATCCTTAAGAGCCTCTTACAATGTACACACACTCATGCAATAACCCCTCAAAAAATATATATTTTCTAGCAAGAAATAAAACATCATCTTCTCATGAGTATTACAACCTCTCCTTGCACTAAAGACAGTTGGGCGTGTGTTTTATCCTCATCAGCTGTTGGTGGTTGTGTGGTTGTTTGAGCTCAGAGAGCAGGACTGAGGCTGACAGATGGTGGATGAGGAGCTCGCTCTGCAATGACAGATTCTGCACCCAGCCTTCATCATCATACCACGCTCGTCTGTGAGCTCCAACAACAAACATTCCCACAGCACACATGCACAACGCCATCAGCTTATTCACTTCAGTTTCTGATTCATATTAAAGTCACAAAGTCATTCACACAGCACACATGCGGAACGCCATCAGCTAATTCACTTTAGTTTCTCATTCCTACTACAGTCACAGAACGCCATTACCAAATTCACTTCTGTTTCTAATTCAAATGAAATTCGCTGAACACTATCAGATAATGCGCTTCAGTTTCTCATTCATATGAGTCACAGAACGTCATCCCCTAATTTGCTTCTGTTTCTAATTCAGATTAAATTCACAAAAAACCATAAGCTAATTCACTTTAATTTAAGATTCACATTAGTTACAGAACGCCATCAGCCAATTCACTTTCCTTTCTCATTCATATTAGAGTCACAGAACGCCATGACCAAATTCACTTCTGTTTCTGATTCCAATTAAATTCGCAGAACACTACCAGATAATTCGCTTTAGTTTCTCATTCATATTAGAGTTACAGAACACCATTAACTAATTCACTTTAGTTTCTGATTCATATTAGAGTAGCAGAATGCTATCAGCTAGCTTCAGTTTCTGATCCAAATAAAATTTGAGATAGATTCAGAAATAGATTCAGAATCATGTTGAACTTGCAGAATGCTATCAGCTACATAGTTTCTGATGCATATTAGAATGACAGACCAACATTATCAGTTTCAGATTCAAATTAAATTTCCATGACGCCATCAGCTAATTCACATAAGTTTCTGATTTATATTGGTTACAGAACGCTATCAGTTAATTCACTTCAGTTTCTGATTCAAATTATATTCGCAGATTGCTATCAGCTAATTCACTTTAGTTTCTGATCCTGATTCATATTAGAGTCACAGAATGCTATCAGCTTATTTACTTTATTTTATGACTCAAATTAAATTCGCAGAACGCTATCAGCTGATTCACTTTAGATTCTGATTCATGTTGAATTTGCAGAATACCATCAGCTAATCCACTTCAGGTTCTGATTCATATCAAAGTCACAAGATTCAAACAGCTAATTCAATTCAGTTCTGATTCATATTTAATTTGCAGAACACTGTCAGCTATATCATTTTAGTTTATGGTTCATATTATGTAACAGACAAACCATCATCTAATCCACTTCAGGTTCTGATTCATATCAAAGTCACAAGATTCAATCAGCTAACTCACTTCAGTTCTGATTCATATTTAATTTGCAGAAGGCTATCAGCTATATCACTTTAGTTTATGATTCATGTTATGTAACAGAACACCATCATCTAATTCACTTCAGTTTCTGATTCAAATTAAATTAGCAAAACACCATCAACTAATTCACTTTATTTTCTGATTCATATTAGAGTCACAGAATGCCATCAGCTAATTCACTTTCTGATTTATAACATTCCGTATACTTTACTATGAGCAACGTGTGATATATTGCGATATAAAATATAGTGTGATATAAAATCAACTATGACATACACAGATGTATTGGCTCATGATGTCCTTGTAAAAGAATTGAGATTACTTATAAAAATTATAATATTTCTTGGAAATTTCATGTTATTTCATGTCATCTGGGTTAAACAATATAAAAAATATTAATTAACAGTTAATTAACAAACTAAAAAATTAATTAACAGTTGCCTGTAGATTGTAAATGCAGCTGGTAAATGTTATGCAGATTCTCACTGTGAAATATTTTATGACGTTTTTTATTTTATGTTGTTGGTCATTTTAGCCTATTGTGTAATATTATCTGCTTGGTTAGTGTTTTTTTTTTTGCTTCTGTCAGCTTCGAAATAACAGAAATAATTTGGCTAAATCAGTCAAAATAAAGTGATAGTTCACTCAAAAATGAAAATTCTTTCACAATTTCCTCCCTCCCTCAAATTCTTCTGCTGAGTAAATGGTGAGTTCATTTCACTAAGTTCATGTTCATGACATTTAATGAACATGTATTTTATTTTAAATTGATATTAAACACAGTTTTCTGAACTTATTCTTAACAAGCACATATTTATAGGTCTTTTTTAATTAGTTTTATTATTAGTTTTAAGTACCTTGGCCAGGATACTCCTGTAAAAGATATTTTTTAACTCAGTGAGGTTTCTTGAGGTTAAATAAAGGCTTAATAATAACAATAATAATAACAACAACAACAATAAATTAGGCATCATCATATTGTTAGTCCAGTTTCCACATTCATATTTTCATCAGAAAATGTCCAGAATCGTATCAGCATGGTAAAAAATTGTCAGATAAGTCATTATTGCAGAAGCGTTACAGCTTTACAATGGAGCGCAACCGTTTGCTTTTGGAATTAAAGATGATTTTTAACAAAAAAAAAAATCATTTTTTATAATGAATAACATGTTTTGAGTTCTGAGGTTGTACATGTTCTTGTTGAACTCACATTCTTGCATTAATTCAGCTTAATTTAAAGACTATTGTAAAAACTACATTACCCATAGTTCTATGCAGAAAATTCCACAAATCAGTGTTATGAAGCAACCTTAGCTCCTCCCACTCCTGTGAAGTACTGCAATTGACAGAATAGACATACAGACACCATCAACAACTTTAAATTAGTCATTTTTAATTGCATTGTGTCATGCACAATTCTTTATGGAATTGTAGTTTTTTTTCTCTGTTAGGTAAAAAGTAATGTCATAATGTTGGAGTTTCATAAAAGTCTTTGCTTCAAATCAAAGTGTGTAATGTTGTGATTCTTGTAACATTTTTAGAAATCTCAAAGGGAAAAATAGAATGTGAAAAATACTCGACTGAAAAAGTGAGGGGCAGTAATGCACCCTATGCAAGCATATTAATAGCAAACAAACATATCCAGAACAGCAATAACTCTTGAGTTCATTTGTTTAGATTTGACCTCCAATAAAGTTGCTCAAATAGCAGATGGTGATTTAGTTGTTCGTGTTGAGGGTCTGAAAGTCCTTTGAAAGAAGTGAGAGATTTCAATCAGGATACTCATAGTAGAGCAACTGTACTGGCCGACTATGAGGGAGTGTGTTTGTGTGTGTAAACACATGCGCTGCATAAACAGAGTTATTGCGCCGAGAGAAGCCTGCTATTTGGTGGATAAGGCTAAGTTTGTTCCTCAGTGAATATTTCACACTGTGGAAATGTGTTTCAGAGGGATGTGTAAAATCTAAAGGTCCTAAGTGAAAACAGAGCGGAGGAGAGAAGTGCAAACACATGAACTTTACAGTCGCGGAGTTATCCTTTCAGTTGCTATGCTTCTACTGACATATTTGAGTGGCTGGAAAACTGTTGAAAAGCTTGAATATGTTTCCCTACAGGACTGAGCTGGAGCATATTTCACAGGCAGGAAAAAAAGCATAAGGGAAACGTACACTTGGACAGTCATTATCACACAGTGGTTATATTATATTATATTATATTATATTATATTATATTATATTATATTATATTATATTATATTATTGTTAATTAAATAATTAGTTAAATTAAAAATATAATGCTTATATCTCAAATAAAATTTGGTATATACGGTATTATACAAATATTTACATTTAAATATTGTATTATTACATTTAAGATATATTAATATGTAGCATACATAACTGCATAAATGTGTGCTGCTTTCAAACAGTTAATTTAGTGATGTTTCAATATATTCAATATCAATATACTTTTCATTCCTTGGCATTTTTTCTTTTTCCCTGTTAACATTTATTTCAGTAGAAAGAATTATTTTAGCTTTATGGTTTTATTTTTAATTAACTATAATTACCCCAATGTTGTTGTTTTTTTTTTCAATCATTATAAGCTGTCAGATATTTAGTTATTCAAGAACTGTATATTTAACAAATGAGTAATTACAGTACATTCCTGCAAAACAATAGTTTGGTGGTTTATTAAAATGTATAAATATATAAAACAGGTGTGTGTCAGGTGTCAATGCCATGTATTTTACATTTATTAATATAAACTTCCCTCTTGAATTAAAGGGTCAGCATTTTCCCACATGAAAATAAAAACATATAGGGTAAAATAAACTCCTAAAACAAACTAAAACTAAGTGTACAAGGAACAATCTGTCAATAAAGTGGAAAAAAAGCTCATAAATTGTCTCAGTTAACCCTAATCGTTTATTCAGATAGCAGAACAAGAAAGTGAGGTACTTTCCCTGTACAGAGGCTGAATAAATATGAGCTTTGGCCCAAAGGCACTGTCCTGCTCCTGCTGAGTCATAACATATTATTATATACGGAAAGAAACGAAAGACGCCACTGTTGAACTGGAGCTCATTGGACAGAAACTGACATACTGTACATCTACTAATGTTGTGATTAGTACGACTTGAACAGGCTTTTATGTAATGTCATTCTAACAAGGCAGTCTTTCTTTTTGATATGAAGAACCAATCACATTACAAGCTAAACAAATGACAGTGTGTTTTAAAGGGGACATTTTTTTTCAGATAAAATACCCTACACGGATCATTTATTAGCTTGTCAAATTTTCTGCTATTATTGTGTGAGCAAAAACATGCCATTTTTGTGCATGCCCCTTTAAATGAAAATGCTTTCCAGAAGAGATGCTTTTCTGACAGTTTTGACAGGGTCATTATTTTCCTGCACATTTGGGCTCTGTTAAAAATGTAGTTGCAGTTGTGTTTTTTGGGCTACTTTCATAATGTTCCACACACTGTAAAAAAAAATCCATAAAATTTCTGGTAAAAACACTGGCAGCTGTGGTTGTCAGAATTGTACCACTAAAAAATATGGCAGAAACCGGAAAAGAAAATGTAAAAAGGGAATTCTGGGAAAGTTAATTTACAGTTATTTACTGGTATATAAAAAAAAACTTACTGTTAACCAGATTTTTACAGTAGCATTTCTACATTTTTTGTTATTTTTACTGTAGTATTCTTTATAGTGCAGCCACCAAAATGTTCTTCTCACAAATACAAAATAAAAACTCATTTTTTTTTCTTGACAATTGGACACTGATTCCTGAATACATACCTGGCAACCCAAAGACCGCTGCAAGTGAGCGAGTAAAACTGATGACCCCCTCCATCTGAGAAAGATACTTAGAAATTATGTTTGTTGTGTGGAAAGTCAGTCAGTACTTTAACAGGTATACTGTATGCAAGTACAAAATATTAGAGAAGATATTGTTAAACTTTCCTTTTGTGGGAATCTAGCAATTGACTGATTGGACAAGGGGGGAATGGGCTACTTTCATTATTTTTGGGCCGATATGTATACATTTACTCATTTAACAGACACTTTAATCCAAAGGGACTTACAAGTGAGGATGAAAGAAGCACTTCAAATCATCAGAGAGTAGCAGCATATTAATGTTATGACAAGTCTTAGTTGTTTTTATTTATTTCTTTTAATTATTTCTTTTTTTGAGTTGTCATTGGGCTAGAAACTTTTCTGGGACCTGGCAACCCTGTTCTGACACTCCAGAAACAACAAAACAAGCAAATCTTATGCCATCAAGGTGTAGCAGATTAAAGCTTTGCATTTTCAGATACAAAAACTAATAGTGAAATGTGAAAAGTGTTTTTGTGAAAATCAGGCCAGTTTAACTTAAAAACATCACTGAAAGCGACACAAAAGATGTCAGAATAATAAACACTGTGTATGGTGCTGATTTAGGGTGAATAAATGAATGTGTAATCTTCACTGTCTTTAGGAAATCCCCTCACCGTGCTCAGGGTGACATTGCTCACAAGAAAGGAAAGCTCAACCCATCTGTATAATAAGTGTCTATATATGTTTGTTTGAACACACAGCGTGGCGAGCATGTGAGCATGAGCAAGCAAAGCAAACCACTGATGCGGGAGTGAAACCGTTGATGAGGGAGAGTTTCCATACTTTTGGGAATGCTGCCAATGAGGAAAACAGGGAGCCAAAATCACTAAAGAAATACGTCCGATGGCACAAGTGAGAATTTCCATGTCTCATGCACCATTTTTAACATCCATGGTCGGCCAAATTAGACAAAGTCATGGCGAGAGGCAGCTATTTTTAAGCGAACATGAGATGGCTTGCCTGTTTTTAGCTGCCTAGTCAATGCAAGTTACTACAGATGCAGACGAACATGTGTAACAAAGGGAAAATCAGGCAACATGACTGCAGGCAACATTCGGTCAAATTTCCAGAGGAATCAGCAATTAAAGTGCGCAACTGAAGTGATTCACATTTGTACTTCAAGGAATTTATATTAATGCGATTGATGCTATCATTTAGTCATCCAAAAAAAACATTTGTTTCACATTTAATTTTTACTTCCTATATTAAACATTTATTTTTAGCATGTGTAGTACAGTATATTCCAAATACATAATGTTAGTTTGTTTATTTTTGTGTATCTGTAATATTACTTTAGATTTAAGTTAAATATAAGTATCAAGATTTGTTTAATTATCTAAAACAGTGAACTGCTGTATTCATTTTCTTTTCGGCTTAGTCCCTTTATTAGTCTGGGGTCGCCACAGCGAAATGAACCGCCAACTTATCCAGCGTATGTTTTACGCAGCGGATGCCCTTCCAGCTGCAACCCATCACTGGGAAACTGCTGTATTTCATTAAATAATAATAATAATAATAATAATAATAATAAAACATTTTACATGTTCCTTATATAATGATTAATGGCAGGTTTTGACAACTTCCCCCTATTACTGCTTTTGTGTTTTCACAAAAGTTCAGTGAACTGTCTCCTTTTTCTTTTTTTCTTGGTTTTGAGCAGTTCTCCCCACGGCCACAAGTGGCAATGGTGAAGCTTTATACAACATGAGTCAGACTCATACAGCAAAAATGAAACCAGGCCGCCTCAGTCTGTTTTGCTACTGATGAGACATTTTTAGTATTGGATAAAAGAACCAAACCACATAAAATTGCATTCATAACATCCTGATACAGTTACGTAATGGACAAAGTCACCTGCATGGCCCTTACTGCAAATAAAACCCAGACTTGGTAATCTACTATATTAGGCTTGTTTTGTGATTTAAAAAAAAAACATTTGAATGTACAGTTTCAAGCTTCTAATATAGCTACTAAATAGACAGACACGATAGATAGATAGATAGATAGATAGATAGATAGATAGATAGATAGATGAAAAAATGAAGAATGAAAATAAATGTTACGAAGGCTGTTACTGTTATGAATTTATCTATATATTGGGACGAGAAAAAACTCGTATCGCTCTCGGGCGATGGGGAACGTCTGTCGGGGCAGTTATCGCGACAGGTTACTGTAAATTAATCACAGTACTCTCTTGTTTTGCCTGTCGGTGAAACTGAAACATGTTTTTTTTTTTTTTTGCCACCGGCTAAAAATAAGTAGGCCTAATGCAACGTCGATGGTGGGAGCGGCGTACGGGAATCTGTAAGCCGGCCCACTCCAGGGCTGATAGTATATAACGAGCTCAGAGTGCTCTTGAAAACAGCACAGCGCTACCGGGGCTTTATCACAACTTCTGACGGCAACATTCCTTCACAAAAACACTTCAGTATGTCCGACACCTTTGGCGAAAGTCTCATGCGCGTAAGTTCAAATCAGTCTGCATGTGTTTGTGTGTTTATTTGGGTGCTGCTCGAGGATGAAATGATGTTCATTCTTGTTTTTTCTTTAACAGAACTTCTACAACCTGGGTTTGGATGACTCGTTTCCACACATTTCCAGCTCGTCTGATCGGCTCATCGACGATTGTTGGCCGGTAGACAGCTGGAGCGACCGAGCACCCACCAAACCCCAGTTCCCCATCAAAGCAGACCGATCCATGAGTCTGAACGACAGCTTTAGCATGATGAAGCCCCACGACGTGCCCCCACCACCCGGATTTCCTCCCCTGGCAACCCTTCCCTCAAACCGGTATAAGACCGAGCTGTGCCGAAGCTTCCAGGAGCACGGCAGCTGCAAATACGGTGCCAAATGTCAGTTCGCTCACGGAGAAAGTGAGCTGCGAGGTCTTAACCGCCACCCCAAATACAAAACACAAGCCTGTCGCACTTTCTACCAGTTTGGATACTGTCCGTACGGAAGCCGCTGTCACTTCATCCACGAGGACAAGGGCTCTCTGTCCGAGCAGAACCCGCGGCAGCTGCGCCAAAGCGTCAGTTTCGCCGGCTTCACCCGCAGCAGCTCCCCTCCGAGCTCATACGAGTCCCTGAGCTTTACCCGGGCGCCCTCGGTCTCGCCTCCGCCTGAGGAGATCTTGTCCCCAGTCTTCAGCGACTCCTCCCGTGACATGTTCTCCTTCAGCCGACACAGTAGCGGAGATATCCACAATAGCGCGCTCTTCGCGCCAGAGCCTCGGTCACGGTGTGTCTGCGGACACGGAAATAATTTCCCGGTGTCCGGCGGCGGGCTGTACATGAAGGAAGAGCTGAAGAAAGCCCCCCTGCAGCGCTTCTCCTCAGAGGACTCTCTGTCGGACCGCGAGAGTTACAGCAGCACCGGCAGCTCTAGCGGCTCCGAGTCTCCCACTTTCGACGGCTCGAGCGGGAAGCGCCTCTCCGTTTTCGCGCGAATGTCTGTGTCTGACTAAGGACTTTATTCGTTTCCAGACGTGCAAACGAGTCTTAATTCTGTTAATTTATTACTATTATTATTATATACTTGCTAAATCAGATTATTTTGATATCAAACTGCCATCCGAAGCCTGTGAAGGCATTGTTTTTTATAATGGTGTATACTTATTATTATTTTCTGTGATATTGTCTTCCATTTGCTTTTCTTGCGTTGTTTGGCAGTAAGCGCTGCAGTCAAGTGCCTTAACCAAGAGATCATAACCTATGCTATAATGGCACAAGCAGAGCTTGTGTCAGAAATGCATATATAATAATCATATATGTATCATTTATATCAACCAACAATGTGACAAACTTGAGAAAAATGACCATACATTCACTCACAAAGAATGCACTTTACAAATCTATACTGGGAGAATGTTTATGTAGCAACCAAAGCATTATGATGTTAGGTACCTGTTAGAAACAAACCTATTTATTGGACAAGAGCTGTTTTGACCCCCCTGGTCGGGTCCTTACTTAAGGAATCTTGGTCTTTATCAGGGACTGTAACAGTACAGTATTTCTATATGGTAGTTTGCTTCATTTGCAATGTTTTTTGTAATTGTATAGACCTAACTAATATATTTATTTAGTATTTATTGAAGTTTTTAATGAATTTTTTTACTTATTTATCAACATGTGCCATGGAGAAAATCCAAGGAGTGTGGACACAGTGTGATGGATTGGATCCAACTGAGCAATGTAATAAATGCAAATTTTGAAAACCAATTGAACGCTGTCTTTTCCATTTCTATCTCACCATAAAAGCACCAGATTACAGTTGTCCTCACATAATGTTTACATTTCAAAAATCACTTCATCACTTTCCAAAAATAATGCTATTTTGTAAATACCAGGATTAAGATCATATTTGGCGTGCACGCAGAGGTATTTAGTACAACAGCACTGAGATCTGACCTGTATCTACAAAACAATGTCTGAAGCAACTAATAGCTGTCTGTAGAGATTAAAATCTGCCCCGTGTCATAAATGACGCTGATCTGTGAGTTGGCCAGTTTAATGGAGTGCAGCAAGATCTTATCCAGCATTACAGTGTCATGCGTTACATAAGCCATCTTATGTTGAAAGTTATAAAGAATTAGGAACTCATACTTTAAAACTCATTGTATTAAAACTCATACTTTAAAACACATATTTCTATCATCGCATGAACCATTCCATTGTCTTTATGCTTCCTCACCAAAGCCTCCCCATAAACCATTGCAAACAGATTATAAAGACATCCCAATATACAAGCATCAGGTTTTTGTGCCACTTGAATCAAATGACAAAATCATTTGCACAGTCCCTCAGAAAATATATATTGTTTCAAAAGCAGCTTTACTAAAAACAGACATTGCAGCCAACCACAGATTAATTCACAGGCCATATAGCAGCAACCTGTCAATATCTAATTATATATTATATTAGCCATTTTATACATTTTTTTTAAATATATAATTATCTGTAAATATGTTGTTTGTGATTTAAGGCTGTTTTTCTATTTATTATGCTTTTATATCTTTGCTCCAACAAAGTTTAACAAAGTGACTTTTCTTGACATTTTCAGTCGTTTGTAACAATGTATTGTCTGGATTGGAGAGCAAAAAAGCTGCCAGTACTGTTTCTGCTATTTTCAGTATGCATTTCAGACTATATTTTCTATTATACAATATATTGTTTCAAAAGTACTGGAAATGTCAACAAAAGTCATGTTGTTAGAGTGTAAAGTAAAATTTTACACATTAACAGTTAAGAGACCTGAGATCAAGGTCACATAATGCAATTGTAAGAATGAATATATAGAAAACACCTGTGAATCACAAGATACGGGCAACTTTTTAGATACTGGAGTTGTCAAAAATGTCACACATGTCATTTGGTGATATTAGTATTTGTGCATACACATGATCCAACGTGGTTCAAAATAAGCCTATGTTTTGAATGCATATTTAGGTTATAGTAAAAATACTAAATTGAGTATATTTTTACTAAATTTACTAAAAAGATAAATTGTCCTCTCTTAATTTAAATATATATATATTTTAAAACAGTGTAAGTGGCTATTTTATTATTCATAATATTTGTAATAATTCCACACTGAAAAACATTCACTCATGTTCCTGCTAAATTTCAAAGCCAGTAATTAAAACCAGTTTATTTATTAAAATAAGTTAACATGAAATTTTGTCTGTATATATATACATCTGTGTCTGTGTCTGTGTGTGTGTAGAAAAGACCCCACCTCTCTAATCCACCCAAATAGTGCAATAATTCACATCTAAATCTCACACTTCAAATTTTTCTACACTTTAACATACATATATACGCACACACTTTGCTTAAAGACCATTAGAACTCAAAATAAACACAAGAAGATGGCACTTTGTGATATCACATGTCACATTTTGGCCCCAAAAGAGGAAGTGTGGGCCCCACCAAACGCCACAGGAAAATCTGATCAAATCGACAAGGAAAAAAAAATCTCTCTACCATTCCACCCGACACAGCTCTCTGCTACTTACAGGGCTGGTATCTGTGCTGTAGAAGCCATTGTCACATTTAAGAGTTAAATGAACTTTATAGTCCATTTCTGTGCGCTTCTCCTTTTATGCCAGAACACACACAGGATGTGTAACCATAACTACAGTGGCCGTCCAGTAAAAGCAAATAACCAGACGAACACACAAATGGGCCGTCTTCAGCCTCGCTCTTCTTTTCAGTGCGCTTCAGGACGCTTGACACAGCAAACAGTGGCAGCTGTTATAAAGCACAGTAAAGCCGGCCATGAAAATCGCAATAACACTGAGTGACTTGTGATTACCTCACTGTTTACTAATGCTTCTGGCTAAAAAAGAAGCTTATTTTACCAGCTCAGGATGTACACCCTGCTAATTATAAAAAGGGAGTTTCATTAAAGTGTTGGATTTGATCGACAGGTTTGAATCGCAGTTGTTTTTAATCATATGTGACTCATCTGCTTTCAGTCGACCTCACAAAGGTACAAACGCGGATTAAATGCTCACTATTGAGTCGAAAATGAATATAATAGATTGTCTAACAAACAAACTCAAGTTGTTTTTTTTAGCTTCTTTAGAGTTGATGCTGATAAAGAGTATATATATGGAAACCCTGAAAGCACACACTTCCCCAAATAGCCAGTGGTTTCAATGAGGAAGTTTGTTGTTACAAAATGGACACACATTAAATAGCTTTTTAAATGGGTGGCGTTAAACACTAGCAGTCACTCTTAAAATAAAGACTCCAAAATACTTCTCCAAATTAGTTTTTCACAGCGAAGCCATTTAAACGAAGTTTAAGTAGATCCTTAAGTGAACTAAAAACCATTTTATGTTAGTGTTAAGAACATTTTCATAATTTAAAGAACCTATTTTCCAGTATGAAATGCAAAGCTAAAGTTTGTTCATGGAACCAGCGATGCAAACTTTTATTTTTAAAAGTGTTCATGAATCAAAAATGAAAAAGAGCTTTAATGTTAACAAGGACTAATGATGAATTACTTTAAATACTGTAATAAATGTATTGGTCATTGTTTTGTTCATGTTAGTAAATACATTAACTGTCGTTAACTAATGGAATGAAACAGGGTGGTTAATAAAGAATGTTCCTCTGGTAGCATAAAAATCATTTTTTTATTTTTATTTTTTTTTATAAATAAGTAACAGCACACATTCTAACCTATTTGAATAAATATTATAGTAATTTATAAACACAGTGGTGTCTTTTAACCATACTATAGTAAAGTGCTTAATCTGCTGTGGTAATGCTATAGCTGCCATAGCAATACAACAACTATAATAATATAGACAAATTACCCAATACTGTAGTTTTCTACAGAATATTCTTCTGGTAGTATATTCATTCATTCATTTTCTTTTCAGCTTAGTCCCTGATTATCAGGGGTCACCAGAGCGGAATGAACCTTCAACTTATCCAGCATATGTTTTACACAGCGGATTCCCTTCCAGCTGCAACCCATCACTGGGAAACACCCATACCAAATAGCTTACCAAATTCACCTATAGCGCATGTGTTTGGACTTGTGGGGGAAACCGGAGGACTCGGAGGAAACCCACGTGAACACAGGGAGAACATGCAAACTGCACACAGAAATGTCAACTGAGCCGAGGCTCGAACCAGCAACCTTCCTGCGGTGAGGTGACATCGCTACCCACTGCGCCGCCCTCTGGTAGTATAATAAGTCATTATTTTAAAATAAATAAATTAAAAACAGGACACATTCTAACCTATTTAAAATAATGTAGTCGTTTATAGTAAATACTTTAGTGTTTTTTTAAACCATACTTTAGTAAAGTACTAATCTGTTGTGGTAATGCTATAGTTGCCGTGGCAATAAAACAACAATAGCAATATAAACAAATAAATAGCAATAAAAACAAAAACTGTAGTTTTCTACATCTATAGAGTATGTTATACTACAATACACCAGTTTACTGTAGGAAAAACTGTAGTATACTACAGTATTTATTGCATTTTATAAGTTCACTATTGTTAATATTACAGTATGCTGTAGCATTCATTAACAATTAGTTCTAAATACTATAATATATACAATATAAGACACTTTGCTGTAGTATGGTTCAAAAACACTATAGTATTTTTTCATGTGGAGATATATTGCACCAAAAACATAACTGTTCGTGTTTGACCTCTACACTTAATATGTAAAAGATGTGAAGTGAAATTAATTTCACCATGCAGGTCTGACGAGCCACAACAAAATAAGGAAGTAGAGAGCAAAAAAAAAACAAAAAAACATGCTGTTACTACAGCAACAAACATATGAGGTCTGTGTTTTGTTAATGTCCTCCTACTCAGTCTGAAAAGTGACTGAAACCTTTGAAATACATAATTTCTGAACCGACAGTATCAGCTATAACCTAACCGTTTAACTCAGACTATAAATGCGTAAGCCATTGTTCAAAACAAAACTCATGATTGAATTTGTTTCTGGTAACTTCCCCGTCCACCCAGTTCTATCAATGTTTAACAGACCATATAGTGTTTTATAAAGCACTTTAACCTTTCACCTGTTTACGAACCTGTTTCAAGACACATCACAATGCATTGGGTCAGTAACAGTCTAGATCGGAGATGTCTAATCTTTAACCAGCTTGTTGCAATACGTTTGTTCAATGAATAAATATAGTGAAAAAACTTACCACAGAATTCTGTTAATGTTCCATCAGAACATAGATATTAAACTCGCCTTATCACATTACCATGAAAATGACTTAATGCCAGAAATCAAGTGGAATAACAGGAATATTCAGTTTGTGTTCAATACAAATAAAGGCCAGTACTGCATTTTTGATGTGATTTCGTTAAATATATATGTTAAACATAATATATATATAGTGCTCAGAATACATGAGTACACCTTTTCAGCTACATCATTGGTTTGTCACTGGTCAGTGCGTCTCTTTTTTTTTTTTCAGTGTGGGACACATGGCTAGAGAGTAACTTAAAAGTCAAATAGTGGATTTTCTTTCATCTCATTTTTTATTGTACTTTAACCAAATGGGAAAAACAGCATATTGTAAAACATGTCAAATGTTAAACCGTTTGTTTGTTTGTTTATTCATTTGTCTGTTTATTCATTTGTTCCGTTTGCTCTTTTCATTTGTTCTTTCCATTCGTTTGTTCGCTCCGTTCGTTCTGTTTGTTCGTTTAGTTCGTTTGTTTAATTCATTCATTTAGTTCGTTCGTTCTGTTCTTTCTTTCCGTTCGTTCATTCTGTTCATTTGTTCCATTCATTCGTTCCGTTTATTCTTTCTGTTTGTTCGTTCCATTCGTTTGGTCTGTTCATTCGTTCCATTTGTTCACTCTGTTCGTTTGTTCTGTTCGTTTGTTCTGTTCCGTTCGTTCAGTTCCATTTGTTAATTCCGTTCGTTCCTTCCTTTCTGTTCCATTCCTTCCATTCATTCATTCCATTTGTTTGTTCCGTTTGTTCATTCCGTTCATTTGTTCCATACTATTCTATTGTTGAGGGCCAAATGTTTCATAGAAGGGATCATTATTTATGTAATAAAGTTCAGTAACATTGCTTCATAGAACACCACAACAGCCCACCCACCAGACCCCAATCTCAGCACCACCCATTCCCATCCATACCCCCCAACAATCCTCACCTTCCTTTACATCAGACATGCCCACCCAACCCAATCCCACGCCCCCCCCCCCCCCCCCCCCCCCCCCCCCCCCCCCCCCCCCCCCCCCCCCCCCCCCCCCCCTAACGTCCCCCTAATGGCCCCATGCTTGGAATTTGCAAGTTTAGATTTTCAAGTCACTTGAAGTAGCTGTTTTTCTATAGGCTAATATTACAACTCCCCTAGGGTTAAATATATCATTGAATCACATTATAAAATTCATCCATTAATTTTCCTTCGGCTTAGTCCCTGATTATCAGGGGTCACCACAGCGGAATGAACCATTAAAAATTTTGCATCTCACTCAAATATGGCAAGGAACTACATTCTTCTCATTCCTGTTCCAGAAGTTTGCTGCTGTGCCATGGCTGGAGCAAGTACAATGATATTAAGCAGCACCTGAAAAAGTCCCCAGCAACAAGGCCTACACTTGCACCACCAGTTAGAATCTGTGTAATATTGCACCTGCTGCAGCCATGGTACAGCAGCAAAATTCCTTTATTATTACGCTGGAATGAGAGTAGCCATAATAGCCTAATAGCAACTTTTCATTTTCCATTGGTCTACACAATGTAACCACAGAAAAGTCAAGCTTTAAATAAAAACATTCACAAAATTCACTCTTTTTTTTTATTTTTTGAGTAAGATGCTAATGGTGGGCAGCACGGTGGCGCAGTGGGTAGTACAATCGCCTCACAGAAAGCTGGTTCGAGCCCCTGCTGGATCAGTTGGAATTTTTGTGTAGAGTTTGCATGTTCTCGCGTGTTCGCGTGGGTTTCCTCAGGGTGCTCCGGTTTCCTCCACAAGTCCAAAAACATGTGCTATAGGTGAATTGGGTAAGCTAAATTGTCCGTAGTGTATGTGTGTGAATGAGTGTGTATGGATGTTTCCCAGGACTGGGTTGCAGCTGGAAGGCCATCCATTGCGTAAAACATATGCTGGATAAGTTGGCGGTTCATTCCGCTGTGGCGACCCCAGATTAATAAAGGGACTAAGCCGAAAAGAAAATGAATGTATGAATTAGCAGTGTGAACCTACACTGGTCTCACGATTAGGTTCGGTTACGATTATCATGCCATCGATTCGGTTTAATTCAATATCTCGGTGCATCACGGTGCATTGACGATGCTTTCCATACACAATTAGAATTTTTTCTTCACAACACGAGAATTTTATTTTTTATTAAAATCTAAAAATGTATTTATATATTCTTTGTAACACAATTTTGTCCTTTAATACAAGCAATAAGATATATGAACTGTACCTTTTATTTTACCTGCTCAAATAAAACGAACTTAACTAAAAGTAAGTAGTTGAAGAGTTTTATTTACTTGCCCTCGCCTCCTTCGCCATAGTATTCTACTGCAACATAGCGCATAGGAGATAAATGACGTCAGTACGTAATAACCGGTTATGATCTATTACTGAACCGATACTGAATTGTCCGCGTCTGCATCACGGTGCATCTAAGAAACAATTAATTTTGACACCCCTAGAATGAATGAATGCTAATGGTCTAATCCGATTCAATGCTTTATGCTAAGCTAAGCTAAAAGTTCTCGCACCAGACCCGGAGATCAGCTGGTTCAACAAAGGTAAAATTCAACTGTTTTTACAATTCCAGGGGACTTGTAAAATGAACCTATTTTCAAAAAAAGTGTTCCTTCAATCTAGTTTTAAAAACACATTCCCATAATAAGAATTGTTAAAAGTACCTTAAAGTGCTTTTTCACAAAAGTAAAACAAATGTTCACATTTAGGTTTAACCCAAAAAAAGTTTCTAGTTCCCAAATATTAATTGTTCTAATCAATATTATGCCAGTGTAATGACCTGGGAATTTCCATTAAGATGTCCAATCAGCCGATCTTCAGTTGGCAGTAAAGCCTCTTAAGAGCATTTCTCATTATCCACGTGGTTTCAGGTTTTTCGAGGTGTGCTGTAAACTGTCTGCCGGGGCAAGGTTAAGATTGTGGAAATTGCTTTTCTGCTTCAAGTAGCATAAAGGGAATTGCACAACTCGGCTCAACGTAGACGTGCAGAGCGTCATGGAAATGCATCTGGCTTTTATTCTGCCTCTGCAAGTTGCTGTCTAAGCCTGTCAAGGATTCGCCTGCCAAGAACAATAAGAGCTCGGATCCCATGCAAGGAGTGTGGAAGGAACACATGTGGCCGAAAATATGAGAGATTGCTTAAATCACAGCCGCTCGCTGCCAAATGCCTTGCATCTGTGGTGAAGAATTCTCCATGCTGACTGGAGGGACTGTTTCCATTTTCAGTGTTACAATCCTGTGAAAACTTCCTGTAAAACACGCCTGTTTTGGGGAAATGAATTAAGCACTGGCGTTATGTGGCATTCATAAAAAAGTGAATCTAAAAAAACACGTAAAAGAGTCTAGTTTTTTCAGCTTAATTTATTACTGTTTACTTAATTTAAACAACTAATCACTTTTAAGGGGCAGCACGGTGGCGCAGTGGGTAGCACAATCCCCTCACAGCAAGAAGGTGGCTGGTTCGAGCATCGGCTGGGTCAGTTGGCATTTCTGTGTGGAGTTTGCATGTTCTCCCCGTGTTTGCATGGGTTTCCTCTGGGTGCTCCGGTTTCCCCCACAAGTCCAAAGATATGCACTATAGGGGAATTGGGTAAGCTAAATTGTCTGTAGTGTGTATGGATGTTTCCCAGTGATGGGTTGCAGCTGGAATGGCATCCGCTGCGTAAAAACATATGCTGAATAAGTTGGTGGTTCATTCTGCTGTGGCGACCCCAGATTAATAAGGGGACTAAGCCGAGGGGAAAATGAATGAATGAATAATCACTTTTTACAGTGTTGTTGCAAAGCGAGTAAACCATTTGCCTTAAAAGCAACAAGTTGACTTGACTTAAAAATAAAGTAAGTAAAACTTTTGTAACTTTGAAATGCCAAGTTGACTTAATTTTTATAATTGCCAAAAATTAAAAAAAATAAAGTCAACTAATCGCTTTTTACAAGGTAGATGTCAACTAACTCTCATTAGACTATTAGTAGAGTGTTAGATTTGATTAAGTGTTTGATTTAGGGTTAGGGTTAGTAGAATAAACTTGTGTCTAGTAGCAAAGTTACTAGATTTATCAAATTAAAGTGTAAGAAGGTATAAATCCACTAATACTATAATAACTGCTAGTTCACATGTATTTGCAAAGTAGCTTAGAGTTAGTAAAATGTATGAAGTAGACTCAAAAAAATAAAGTGTAACTGGAAAAACATAACACGTTGAAGCTTTTTTAAATTTGATCCAATGGTTTGGTTGTACTTTACCATCCTATAAGCTAGCATATAGCCTCATATGCTGCAATCTCTATGAGCTTTTATGTAATGATACCACACCCCGACATGGCCCGAGGGTGAAAGTAAAAGTTGGGCTAAAGAGTGGGATTTTTCCCTCATCTCTCCCTGTCTGTATGTGTTTTTGCGTCACATCTGTCCTGGCGGGGCTTCTGGGACGAGCGCTGCTGGAGTGAGGAATGTACCAAACACACAGCATGGCTATAAAAGGAAGGCACTTCCACCACTGGCTGTTGACGTCAGGCAGCAACTATTTCCCCCTTCTCCTTCACTCGGCTTTCGGACGAAAAAAAATCAAGGCCGTATGGAGCATCTCTTACTTCCTGTTGCCCTTTTTTCTGCAGAGATATGTTTGAGCCATGGAAATTATTTATAGATGGGCGGTGTTGATATTAAAACAATATGTGCTTTTCAGTATATTTGCAATGGTTCTGTAGAAATGTGGACACTTAATCCTTAAAAGGCACACCCAGAAACAACTGGAAGTGTCATTTCTTTGTATTATAATTTTATTAATGTTATAAAACTAGTATAAGCATGCAATTGAATGGTGCAATTTCCTTTCTATAATTAAATCTGTGTATGTGTTAACCCTTATGTACTGTTGGGGGTGTTTTCATCCACTCTGGGGTGATTTTTAGTCTTAATTTGGCCATAACTTTTTCAGTGTTTCAGCTAGCAGAATGACAAATCTTATTTTGACACATATTTTGAGAAAATGCTTTGAATATTTTAAAAACTCAACGATACACTCTGGGCAAATTTACTACCCTTTTGTTATGTTTGGGATGAAAACATCCACTGAATTAAACGGCTGTAATAATGCATCAGATAAACATTTTTTTTCTATTTGTTTTGCATAAATCTGTTAATCTGTTAACGGCTGCATTTCATCTTTAAAACGAACGCTGCAGGGCGGTATGATGCTGTTCCTTTTCTCGCTTACCAGCTGACCTTACCTTCAAATGGACGGCTTTACCGATGTTACCGGTTTGTCCGGTAGCTCGACATGTACGTCAGCAGACTTGAGACGCAGAGCAGAGTTGACCGCGACAACAGGGTTTGAGTCCTGTGAAGAACGGTTGCAGAAAGCAGGTAAGACAAAAACAAAAGCTAAAAAATAAAATAAACAAGTAAATAACAGGGTGAGAATGTGTTAAAATCTGAAAATGTTGTAAAAATCAGGGGGCTTTTCTTTTTCTGGATTGCTTTTCAAAACACTGCGGCTGGGTTTAGGGAAGGGGGTGGGTTGGTCAGTCGGTGCTTTTTAAAACACTATTGGTTGGGTTTAGGGAAGGGGGAGGGTGGGTCAATCGATCAGTCAGTCAGTCAATCATTCAGTCAGTCAGTCAACAGCGGTCTCTGGTGGATTACGTGAGAACAGCAGGTGCGAATGGCACTTGCGAGAGAAATTTGAGATCTGAAAAAGGGTACACAGCAGCCTGTGGTGGATTCGCGAAAACAAAAACTGCGACGTATCCTGGGACGTATTTCGCGATCTCCAAAAATGTATGTAGGGGTATGTAATCAGAATGAGCCTGGGTTGCATATATACTTTATCTGAGTATTTCTATTTTAAGAAAGTTTTATTTGACTACATTTCAAGACAAAATATCATACTTTTTACCACAGCAAAACAAATTTCCTTAATGTAACAAAGTAAAAATATATTTTGAGCTGGAGAAATCAACACCTGCTCAGAGATGATAAAATACTGCTGGAGTAAACATTCAGTATATTAAATCTGAAGCTAAGAAATATTGCGGTGATAAAAAAAAAAACGAGAAATGTCCTCTTCTTTGCTTTGGCTCTCCAAACAGTTGTTTTTGACACATTCTAGCACCAGTGGACGTCATGTTCTTTGTGTAATAGGACAAAACAGCAGCTAGTAGGTCTAAATATAAATTAAAACACATTGTTCTCTGTCGCAAAAAGAGCAGAAGTTGTCTTGCTTCCTGTTTCAGGTTCCCTTGTGAAAGAGTTTCACATCTGCTGCTCTTTTACTCCTACATTAGGATTTTGTCAGTCTGCAAATCAATGTAAAGCAAAAAAAAGTGTCAATGATTAGGCCAAAATGTATTGCCTCAGACATGCTAAGGGAGGAATTACTGGCTGTAAAACATGACTGTGTGTGTCAGTAATGATTAATTAGCTATAAATCTGATGGTAATTAGTTTAATAACATGACAATTAGCGGAAGGGTTATGACTGTGAAATATTTTACAATACTCATCTATAATTCTTGTCATTCATTTCATAGTTGTGAATCAGTTAGTTTCAAAATCAGTCATTTAGAATCAGTCATTTAACCATTGCCTAAACACCTATGCAACTTCCCTGGAAAAGAAGGCAGCATATTGTGATGGATACAAGATGGCGCCGACGAAGATGGCCGCCTCCGTGTTGAGCTCTGCTGTTGTTTTTATGTTTTTGTTAGTTTGTCCCGTCTTGAGTCACATTCCTTCAATTAGTTTCACCAGAGACGAATTGTTGGACATTCAGACACATACACCACCAAATGTTTTTCCAGACTTGGATTTATGTGATGTTTTGTTGGACATTGTAGTCGGCGGAGCCGCGGTGCTGCTCAAACGCTGTCGGGCGCGCAGACGAGGGAAGCGAGCAGGCGCGCTTGTGAAACTCAGACAGCGCGGGTTTCGAACTGCGTTGCCTAGCATCCATCTGGCGAATCTCCGCTCTCTACCCAACAAAATAGACGAACTCATTCTGCTCTCTCAGACAAACAGGGATTTATTGCATTCTGCTGCTCTGTGTTTGACAGAAACCTGGCTGAACGACGCCATACCGGACAACGCGTTTCATCTACCGGGCTATCAGCTGTTCAGAGCGGATCGCGACAGAGAATCAACGCGGAAATCGCGCGGTGGTGGGACATGCTTTTACATCAATGAAAGGTGGTGTACAGATGTAACAGTTTTAAAGAAGATGTGCTGTCCCGACCTAGAAGCACTGTTTATTAACTGTAAGCCTTTCTACTCGCCGCGTGAGTTCTGCTCATTCATCCTCGTCAGTGTTTACATTCCTCCGCACGCGCATGCGTGCCTGGCGATACAGAAACTAACTAGCCGATCAGATCACGGTAATCGAGCAACAACACCCGGACTCTGTTTTAATAATTCTCTGGGATTTTAACAAAGCAAAACTATCCCGCGAACTGCCAAAGTATAGACAGCATGTTACATGTCCCACAAGAGACAGTAACATATTGGATCACTGCTATACCACAATAAAGGATGCATACCGCTCTGTCCAACGAGCAGCTTTGGGGCACTCTGACCATTGTTTGATTCATCTCATACCAACCTACAGGCAGAAACTGAAAACAGCCAAACCTGTATTAAGATCTGTGAAACGATGGACTACCGAAACAGAGCGGGATCTACAAGCCTGTTTCGACCTCACTGACTGAAGTGTTTTTGAAGCTGCTGCGAATGATCTAGATGAGCTTACAGAAACTGAAACATCTTATATCAGTTTCTGTGAAGACATGTGCATTCCTACCAGGACTCAACTCACATACAACAATGGCAAACCGTGGTTCACTGTAAAACTCAGACAGCTGCGTCAGGCCAAGGAGGTTGCTTACAGGAATGGGGAGAGGGCCTTGTATAAACAGGCCAAATACACACTGGAAAAGGAGATCAGAGTGGCAAAAAGGAACTATTCTGAGAAACTAAGGAGTCAGTTCTCTTCCAGCGACTCAGCATCCGTGTGGAAAAGTTTGAAAAACATCACAAACTACAAGAAACCATCCCCCAGCACTGTAGACAACGAACGACTTGCAAACGACCTGAATGAGTTTTACTGCAGGTTTGAGAAAACACCCCACACCCACTCTGAACTGCTCTTCACACCACCATTAACACCTCCACCACCCCCCGTCTCCCCCACACTTCAGTTCAGTGAAGATGATGTGCGCCAGGTCTTCCAAAAACAGAAGAGGAAAAAAGCACCAGGCCCAGATTTTGTAACACCAGCCTGTCTAAAATCCTGTGCTGACCAACTGGCCCCCATCTTCACCCTGATCTTCAACAGATCACTGGAGCTGTGTGAAGTGCCCTCCTGCTTCAAACGCTCCACCATCATCCCCATCCCAAAGAAACCCAAACTTACAGGACTAAATGACTACAGACCGGTGGCGCTAACATCTGTGGTCATGAAGTCTTTTGAAAAACTGGTGCTGGCCCACCTGAAGGACATCACTGAACCCTCACTGGACTCTCTTCAGTTTGCCTACAGAGCAAACAGGTCTGTGGATGATGCAGTCAATATGGGACTGCATTATGTTCTGCAACACCTAGACAGACCAGGGACCTATGTGAGGATCTTGTTTGTTGACTTCAGCTCGGCTTTCAACACTATCATCCCAAAACTTCTCCTGCCCAAATTAACTCAGCTCTCCGTGCCCAACTCTGTCTGTCAGTGGATCAACAGCTTCCTAACGGACAGGCAGCAGCTGGTGAAGCTGGGAAAATTCTCATCCAGTACCCGCACAATCAGCACTGGCGCCCCCCAGGGGTGTGTCCTCTCCCCTCTGCTCTTCTCACTGTACACAAATGACTGCACCTCAAAGGACGCCTCTGTCACAATCTTGAAGTTTGCAGACGACACCACACTTATCGGCCTCATTCAGGACGGTGACGAGTCTGCTTACAGACAGGAGGTTAAGGAGCTGGCTGTCTGGTGCAGTCACAACAACCTGGAGCTGAACACGCTCAAAACAGTGGAGATGATAGTGGACTTCAGGAGAAACCCCCCTGCTCTCCCCCCACTGAGCATCATGGACAGCATTGTGGCAGCAGTGGAGTCATTCAGGTTCCTGGGCACCACCATCTCTCAGGATCTGAAGTGGGACACTCACATTGACTCCATTGTCAAAAAAGCTCAACAGAGGTTGTACTTCCTTCGTCAGCTGAGGAAGTTCAACCTTCCAAAGGAGCTGCTGAAACAGTTCTACACTTCCATCATTGAATCAGTCCTCTGCACTTCAATAACTGTCTGGTTTAGCTCAGCTACCAAATCCGACCTCCGAAGACTACGTCGAATAGTTCGGACTGCTGAGCGAATCACTGGTACAATCCTCCCTACTCTCCAAGAACTGTACTTATCCAGAGCAAGCAGAAGGGCTGCCAAAATCACTCTGGACCCCTCACACCCAGCACACTGCCTCTTTGAACTTTTACCTTCTGGTCGACGCTACAGAGCACTGTGCACCAGAACAGCCCGACACAGAAACAGTTTCTTCCCTCAGGCAATCCATCTCATGAACACTTGAATGATAGTAATTATGGAACAAACATCACTACGTGCTATACACTCTTTATACACATAAACACTTATTTAACAACATATTTTACATGCTAATTTGCACATAACAGCTGCTGTTGTACATAGTAATATTCCTGTACATACACTTGTCAATTTGTATATTTGCATTCACTACAACTTTCATTTTTTAAATATATTTATTATGTGTTTTTTGTCTTGTCTCTGTAATTCTGTTGCACTGTAGAAGCTCTGTCACGAAAACAAATTCCTCGTATGTGTGAACATACCTGGCAATAAAGCTCTTTCTGATTCTGATTCTGAAAATTCTCTATGTACAGAACAGAAGTGCAAGTTACCATTTTGCCAAGAGCACTGACACAACCCCATACCATGTCAGACCCTGGCTTTTAGACTTGTTGCTGGTAACAGTCTGGATGATCCTTTTCTTCTTTTGGTCCGGAGCACACGGCGTCCATTTCTCCCAAAAGAATACCTGAAATACTGATTCATCTGACCACAGTACATGTTTCCACTGTGTGATGGTCCGTCCCAGATGCCTCCGAGCCCAGAGAAGTCAGTGGTGCTTCTGGACACTGTTAACATAGGGCTTCCTTTTGGCACAGTACAGTTTTAACTGGCATTTGAGGATGTAACTACGTATTGTGGTACTTGACAAAGGTTTGCCAAAGTAGTCCTGAGCCCCTGTGGTGATATCGCTTATAGGTGAATGACGATTTTTGATGCAGTGCCGCCTGAGGGATCGGAGATCACGGTTGTTCAGCTCAGGCTTGCGCCCTTGTCCTTAATGCACTGAAATTCCTCCAAATTCCTTGAATCTTTTAATTATGTTATACACTGTTGAAGGTGAAATATCCAAATGTCTTCCTATCTTGCTTTGAGGAACATTGTTTTTAAACATTTGAATAATTTTCTCATGGATTTGTTGGCAAACTGGAGATCCTCTGCCCATCTTTGCTCCTAAAGGATTAGACCTTTCTTGGATGCTGCTTTTGTACCAAACCAGAATTACAGTCACCTGTTGACATCACCTGTCCCCTCCCCAACTTTTTTTGGAATGTGTTGCAGGTCTGAATGACAGGAAAGGGTGTATATTTACAAATGAAATGAAGTTGACCAGACAAAACAGGAAATATTTTGTGTTCATTTTGTCTGCAATGAAATACAAGTCAAAGTAAATTTGGAAATCACTACTTAGTCCCTTATTTATCAGGTGTCGTCAAAGTGGAATGAACCGCCAACTATTCCCGCATATGTTTTACACAGTAGATGCCCTTCCAGCCGCAACCCAGTACTGGGAAACACCTATACACTATAACATTCACACAAGCACTCATACACTAAGGCCAATATTTCTTTACTCAATTCACTTATACTTATACTGTGGGGGAAACCGGAGCACGGGGAGAACATGCAAACTCCACACAGAAATGCCAACTGGCCCAGCCGGGACTCGAACCAGCGACCTTCTTGCTGTGAGGTGACAGTGCTAACCACTGCGCCACCGTGACGCCCTATTTAGAAAAGTGTAATATTACATTTTGGAACATGACATTTCATTCATATTTTTTTAAAAATACAGTCACATGAAATCTGTGAAATAAATTAAAACTGAAAAAAATTTTAACATGACATCCCACATAACCAAGCTACAACTAATATACCAGCCAAAATCACTAGCTAAACCCAAGCTCCATGTGCTCCATCCTGCTTGTTTTGCTGAGCCATGACTTTTCATTTTATTTTATTTTTATTTAATTTTTTTTAGACATGTGAAACTGCTTTTCAGCGTGAGGCATGAAACCAGCCTCAGCACATGCCCAGATGGTCAGACTTCAAACAAGTCATTACAATCTTGTTTATGTTGAGTCTAAAATAAGTTCCTCTTGGGTATTCAGAAATACTGCACATGACATTGCAAATGTACGCCGCTGAACAATTCCTCTTTATGGCCGCTGAGGCTCTGGCTATTTGAACAGGTGTGTGATTTCTGAGAGGGAACTATGAATGTGAGCGGCCTTTGAAAAAGAGCCACTTTCTGCAAAAACACACGCCGTTTCTGCAGGCGAGGCCACATTCCATCCCTCGATTTTAGAAAATAATGCAGAGTGGAAATTACCTGCTGTCAAATGATAGAGGAGGAATGAGGAGTTGAAGCAGTTCTTCTCTGTAGAGCTGAATGTTTTGATGGGGAAATTTTCTGCGCATAAATTTTGCAGACCTCTTCTAGGAAAAAAAGAGGGATCAACATTGAAAACTAAGCACATTGCGTATCTATTATTTTAGCTAAGATGGGAGTTGTTGTTGCTATGCAGTCCCTATGCTATGCAGTTGCTAGGTTTTTTTTAATTGTTGTTTGTGTGTTGCTGTGCAGTTGGTAGGCTATTTGTAATGATTATGAATGTATTGCTAAGCATTTGTTGTGATAGTCGAAGTGGTTTTTGTGTTGCAATTGCTAATAAAGTGTTTTTAGTGTGTTACTATGCAGTTGCTAGGTTGTTTGGAATAGTTGTAAGTGTTGCTATTCATTGGATACAATGGTAGAGGTTTGGTAGTGTTGCTATGCAGTTGCTATGTTTTTTGGAATTGTTGTTTGTGTGTTGCTATGCAGTTGGTAAGGTGTTTGTAATGATTATTAGTGTGTTGCTAAGCATTTGTTACAATAATAGAGAAGCAG
>CAIGQV010019070.1:24018858-24035318 GCA_903798115.1 Danio jaintianensis | reverse complement strand
TGTACAAGTGTGAGAGTTTTTATATTTCTGAAATCCAAAAATGGCCGGTTCATGCTGCTGTGGCAATCCCTGATAAATGAGGGACTAAGCCGAAGGAAAATGAATGAATGAATCCAAAAATGAACTTGTATGTTTAATATGTGTTTTGCATACATTTCCACGTAAGAAACATTGTCTTGATCTAAAGAACCACTTCCACTATAAAGAAACACAAAAGTTTTCAATGGATGTAAAAGATTCCTCCTAGACCATCGATGCAAATAAAGAACCTTTAAGATTTTTAAGAATGTATAACATAAAAGCAAGATGTCAGCAGGAGAGGGGGGGAGCGCAGTTCATGAAAAACTTAACAATTGTACACAAAAGTTGTAATATAAGCTTCTACAAAGAAAAACAGATTGTAGCAAGTGTATTGTACTGAATTCTGTTATCCAGATGAATGTCATCAATGTTGATAACAAAAAGCTTGACTGCCCAATCAGAGTCAAGTGAGCCATAGGCTTATCTATGCTTGTGCATGTCTTAAACAAAATGCACATAAGGTATCCATGTTGACAAAATCAGAAACAGTTGACAATAATAGTTTCATCATCAACAACATGCACAAGCTTGCATTTTTAAGCCTTCGAGTAAATGCACTCTGTTAAAGTTCACATATGCGCAAGATTCGAGTTTAGCTGATTCTTATTTACTGTCAATGATTTTATCATTCATCAGCTTTAAAAAAAATAATAATAATTCTCATAGTGATTCTAGTAATATCATTCCACCACATTCATAACTTTATATTTGTGGTGTGGACTGCTATCCTTTTTTTTATAAAGGATTATTTAAACACTTAAAGTCTGCATGAACTGGAAGTTGCTGAGACTTTTATTTCAGTATGTTAATGTACTTCTAACTGAAACGGAATATTGATTAGGGGGCAGGGCTTTCTTTTTTGGCCATCATTCTCTAAAGCGTAAAAGAGAGGGTATTAATATGCAGTTGCTATGAAAGCCCTCGGGTTGACCTCAACAGAAGGAGTGCCACTCCAAACGTGGAAGCAAATGGTCAGACTTTCATTAAAGACTATCAAAACAAAAACAAAAATTCAGTGAATTAACTTGCACAAATTAATTATTCACCTTAAGAATAACAACATGAGCTATAGCAAAATAAACATTGTAAAATAAACATTGTAAATTTTGATTTAAAGTGGACTTTAAAGGCGCATTATGTTGGATTGACATATTGCGGTCTAAATTCAAAATATTGGATAGGTTTTTTTTTTTTATCTGACCCCTAGACGCAACTTGGCACACGGAGGTTGCCAGATTGGCGACACCTCATGTGGAATTTTAAAACTCTGAATCTGCGTCTCATTTCAAAGGCTGCTACAGTCCTCTGGAGGTCACATTTTTCAGCCCCACAGGCTTATATTGAGGAAGCCTTCATGACTGAAATGAAATACTTTGTGTTTTCCACCAAGGCAACCCGGGGTGCTGAAATATAATGTGAAATATAATCAGTGAACTGGCAGTGGGAGGACCAAAAACAAAGACAGACATTCCAACACTGACCGCACATTTTCAAAGGAGAATAACTGAGTTGCTTTTCAGATAAACAAATTTAGGACGTTTTCCTAAATATCTGCAAACATAGTATTTTTTTGATTCAGAAGAGTCAAAAACTTATACAGCACCTAAAAGCATAGTTTAGCCAAACAAAAAGACAAAAAAAGAACATTTCCTCATCAGTTACGCACACTGTTACGCTGTTACGCAAGTGGTTCGAATTTTTTATGAATTTCTTTCTTCTGCTGAAAAATAAAAGTTATTCAGACGAATGTTGGAAATCAGCAGCCTTTGACATGCATTGTATGAACAAAAAAATACTATGGAAGTCAAAGGCTACTGGTTTCCAACATTTTCCAACACTCTTCAGTGTTCAGATTCTTCAGTATTTTACAGAAGAAAAATATTCATAAATGTTTAGAACCACTTGAGTGTGAGCAAATGATGAGGAACTTTTAATTTTTGGGTAGACTATGGCTTTAATCTATATTAGGGGTGTCCAAACTCGGTCCTGGAGGGCCGGTGTCCTGCATATTTTAGTTCCAACCCCAATTAAACACACCTGAACCAGCTAATCAAGCTCTTTCTAGGTATACTAGAAACTTCCAGGCAGGTGTGTTGAAGGAAGTTGGAGCTAAACTATGTAGGACACCGGCCCTCCAGGACAATTTGAACACCCCTGATCTATATATTTATTGTACTTCCATGTGAATAGGCCTTTAGTCTTCTGATTTTCTACAGTAACATACATAATTTTAATCTTTTGCAACAAAGTCCTGGTGACAAAATGGTAATTTGTGTGTCTCAAGCACATGCGCTTCCTCTTTGAATAAGGTACTGCTACCATAAAGGAGGAAATGAAGCAAGCAGGAAAGGGAAGTGAAACTGACCAATTGTGACATTAATGAAAACTTAAGCTATTTTTTTTTTGTTTTGTTTTTTTTTGCTGTCGTAACGTGCCACAATCTGTCTAAATCTGTATACTGTTGCTGAAGATATCCTCTTGACGCAAGCGGAAAAAAATACAAATAAAACACCTATAATTTATTCAAAGAAAGCTGTCCCTCTTTATAAATCTGGAAAAATCTGATAACAGATGTCATAGCTATGTCACAACACTGATGCAAATTAAACATGAATGATTATAACATCACCATTATTTCGTTGTTTGATGCTAATATGAACACACCTGAAACAATTGAGCCTTTACTGTTATATATTTCAGCAGAAGGCTCTCTGTTTGCGCATAAGGAAATATCATGCATTGTTTCAACCATAGCAGATGAATTATAATAGATTACAAAACACTCTGTTCTAATTCTCTATGACAGGAGGACTGAGGACTATATGAGCACTTTCACAGGAGAATCAACATTGTTTGTGTGTCACGTGCTGCGTTTGTAGGACTTTACTGACCTCTGGCGGTTGGTAGGCTGTAAATACAAGTGAAGAGGAGTATTCTGTAAATCCATGTTTTTTTGTTTGTTTTTTTGTTGCCTTTGACCCATACAGTAAAAGTGTAACACAGCACTATTTCTTTCGTAGCCTGCGTTAAACTTTCCTGAATAAATTAATTTAAAGTAAAAAAATAAATACTTTATAATGAATGAATGAATGAATGAATGAATGAATGAATGAAGCATATTTGCAACAACAATACTTTGATGACTTGATGACATATTAAAAGACTCTATTTAAGGATACTTTAAGTACTAATTAAGTAATTACACAAAATACTACTAGAAACTACTAAAAAACATTGTAAAAAACATTTGAAGATATATATATAGTTGAAGTCAAAAGTATTAGCCCTCCTGTGATTTTTTTTATTTATTAATTATTATTATTTATTTATTTTTCAGATATTTCCCAAATGATGTTTAACAGAGCAAGGAACAGAGCAAAGAATAAAAGCAGTTGTTTTTTTATTTTTATTTTTTATTATTTTAAGGTCAATATTATCAGACCCCTTAAGCAATATATTTTTTTCGATTGTCTAAAGAACAAACCATTGTTATACAATGATTTGTCTAATTACCCTAACTTGCCTAGTTAACCTAATTAACTTAAAGATCACCTTTATACATTGTAATAAGTAGAGGCCAGTTTGAAGTAAATGAAATAAATCTATAAAATAATGAAAGAGTATACTGTCTGCTCATTACGGTTTTTGTAACACTTTACATGAGTAAACAGACAGTTCATTTAAAAAAATTAAATAAAATAAAAAAGTAAAGGTGTGGCTGTTAAAACTGCAGAGTTATGTTTTCAACATCAAAGTTGTTGAAGCAGAGATTAAGGTCTACTGCAGTTGAAACACTGTGAAATACCTGCTTTATACATATTCATAAATACACTCAAAAAAATGTTTTAACCTACGTTTTGTTCCAAATAAGGACATACCTGTTGCAAAACTTTTATTATTTGTTATAACTATTATAATTACTATTATTATTATTTTACACAAAAGCTGGGTTTGTCCATATTATTGAAACGTTTATACATACATACATACATACATACATACAGTATATTGTTAGGTATGGAATTTAAAAACAATGTCAATAATTGTCTTATTCTGTAAAGTTCTGAAAAAGGTCTTTCAAGGATCTTCAAATTTAAAATAAAAATAGTGCCATTTAGAGTATTTATTTACTTTGTTTATTTTTTCTCCAAAAATGTCAACTGGTAAAAATATCGAATGCTTTCATTTGTTGTGATTGAAAAATCATGGTTATTCCACCAAATATTGTCTGAAAACAAGCCATCTTAATATATTTATTTTACATTTAAATTTGGAAGAAATGTAATCAATAGTTTTCACAGAAGAAATAAAAAGGTTTACTCAAACACATGACTTTAAGTCATACATCCAGAGAAAGTGGTCTCCTAATTAAGTTTATTTAGGTCTTGAATTGATTCCCAACACCAGTTTCTCAAACTGATTTAGACTTAATAAATTCATCCAGAAAAAGAAAAATATCATCCCCAAATATTTTTTCACTTTCTCGTCTTGTTTTATGTATGAAAATCCTAATAAACCTGAATTTGTTTTAAAGTAGCTATTTGAATCCAACCTAAACATTATTATTATTATACAACTGATTTGTCAGTGTTTTTGAATGGACAAAATTAAAAGTTAAAGTTATCTCTTTTGAGAAGTAAGAAAGACTAGAGTCAAAAAATTACTTTTGCTGCTTGTTTAAACTACTTATTTAAAATTAGTTGAAAACACATTTTTTAAGGTTTTTGGGACAACTTAATTGGTGTATGTTCAATCCACTTAAATTTGTAAAAATGATTGAGTTAACAATCGATTTGTGTTGGGACAACATGAAGGAATTGTGTGGAAACCAGCATTTTTTACAGTGTAAGGCTAAGTTGCTGCTTTTTATTATTATTAGTAGTAGTAGTAGCAGTAGTGGTGGTGGTGGTAGTCTAGTGGTATTTTCTCTTTTACATTGTGGATCAATAAGGCTTTTTCCTCATGAGTCCCAGGAACATAAAAGTATATATTCCTTCACACACCAAGCTTTCCTCCCACAAGCAGGAGTTGTTTCTTAGCCGTCTCATTGTCTTACAGTAGTATCCTGGTTTTGTCCCCCTTCCCCCGTCTCCTTCCGCTCACGGATTCCTCTCTTCACAAGGGCCTGGAGAGCATATGTTTGACCCGCAGTCCCAGTGAATGTGACCATCTGCTCGGGACTCCATATGATCCGGGCCCTGTGTGAGAATGTGCCTGGCTTTGTAAAAACTCACTAGGCGATGTGGGAGAATCTTCCCCACGCACAATAGAGAACAGTAAGACAGTTTTAACCCTTTCCCTGGTTGGCCTCTCTCAAAGGACGCCTCCTCCAGCCATTGTCCCTGCCTGACAACTGAATGGTGAACAGAAGCAGTTTCTTGTTACTTTGCGGTCAAAAGCCTTCGTGGGATTCGGTTTCACTTCATAACACCAACTGGAGCCTGAAGTTACGAGGAAAGTGGGAGAAATGGAGAGAAAGTAATAAATATGTCCCATACTTTAAAAAATACTACAGAAGTCAACATTTGAGTGGGTCAAATAAGTTTTGGGTGACAAGAATGGGTGTTGTTTTAGGACAACTTTGATGAAAGGCTTTGAATCACTTCAAATGTTTACTATTGTACAGTAGTTTATAGTAAATTGTTGTAGTAAAAGTGTGTTATGAACTTGAATTAATCTGTTGCTATAGTAATGTAAACAAATGACCCAAAACTAGTTTTCTACAACTATGGGTTATTTTATACTACAGAACACCACTATAGTTATAAACTAAAGTATACTTATATAAAGTATACAGTATTTATTACAGTTCATCAGTTCATTATAGTTAATATACTACATTCATTAACAAAGTGTTGCAAATACTATAATATATACAGTATAAAACCTTACTATAGTATACAGTAGTCAACATTTGAAGTGGATTAAAACATTTTATGATTCTATTGAGCACCCATTTTTGTCTTAAAATAGTTTTTTGATTCACTATATGAATGTTGACTAAAACACTAGTATTTACTATTGTATTTTTTCATGTGGGATTATATAAAAATTCAAAGAGATATACAATTTACAGGTATTAAATCAAATACTTAAAAAGATCAGCAAAACTTTTTAGCTAAGGCAGCCAACATGATAGATTTTTTTTAAAGATTTATCTAGATTTTATGCTGTAGTACAAGATATATGTTTATATTGGTGACCATCAATCAGTTAACACATGGAGGACTGGGCAAATGGGGGGTTAACCAGATAAAACAAAGGGCTTTTCATTTGCATACTAGATGTGATCCGCTCACACCTCCCCCCCAAACACCAGCCACAATAAATAAAGTATATGAACTAACTCACAGCACTGATAGGGAGATAAAGTAGCCTGCAATCAGAGTGTAATTTAGCAAATGAAGACATTAAATGTCTATGGATATTTTACATTGCTTTAAAAACTCCTAACATGCTGTTTTCTCTAAACAGTGTGAATTTTTTCCCCCAAATATTTCCAAAATGGTGCAAGGAATTTTTCACAGTATTGCCTATAATAATTTTACTTACTATTTCTTTAAAGTCTTATTTGTTTTATTTCAGGTTGCGTAAAATCAGTTTTTAATTCTTTTAAAACCATTTTAAGGTCAATATTATTAGCCTCCTTAAGCAATATTTTTTGACTGACTACAGTACATACCATTTTTATACTATGACATACCTAATTACCCTAAATTGCCTAATTAACCTAGTTAAGCCTTTTATGTCACTTTAAGCTGAATACTGGTATCTTGAAAATGTCTTGTAAAATAGTATGTACTGTCATCATGGCAAAGATAAATGAAATCAGTTATTAGAAATTAGTTATTAAACTAATGTTTATGAATGTGTTGGAAAAAAAAAAAAACTTTGTTAAACAGAAATTGGGGGATATATATATATATATATATGGGTGGTTAGTAATTGACTTCAACTGTATATTTACAGTTAAATATAATACACAGATTTTATCTCTTGTGCACAAGAAAATCTATAAAATTACTTGACTTTCTTGTAATTCTGAGCTCTTTTTTTTTGTAGAAAAGCCTTAAGTTTGCATCAAAAGTTATGCTCAAAATGTTGAAGTCATTGCAAAAGTTGAGCTCAGCACTGCAAGACTACATAAACTAATTCTTTCTTAAAAATTGACTGTCTTGCAACTCGCTCTTGCAATTCCAATGTTTTTCAGAATTATATATTAGTTCCACAAATCTTTTGCACCAAATTGAGGAAAGAATTGTATTTTATAATACTAAGCCAATAAACTAACAATAATGACAAAGACCTGAAATTCTGTAAAATATATAAAACAAATACGTAAACAAATTCAAAATTCTAACTTTTTTTCTCCCATCCAAAAATGTAAGCCAGTTGTAAGAAAGCCACAATTATCTTTTTATTTAAAATCTATGATTTATAAATGCAAACAGTTTAAAATATTTATGGATCCATAAGCGAACTATATAAAAGATTCAAACCATTATATCTTCAGACAAACCAATTGAAAGACAGCAAGAATCAATGTTCATCAACAGGGTTTATTTTCAGTACAAAATAAGAGGGGCAGCAGGGAGAAGAAATCAATATATTAAACTTAATACAAACGTTATCAAAAACACGTCTTCTATAAATACAATAAAATAAATATAAAAAAAAGGAAATTAAGTTACTTGAAAAACTCCATCATGTAACGCAAAAGCCAACAGGGGCATTTCAGACAATCAGATGCCAAAAAAGGGACCCATTAGAACCAGCTAGAAAAAACAAAAATACAAGGCCACTAAAGGCTCATACGGTAATAAATGGATTTGCCTAAACTCACAAGATCAACAACTATACAAAAAAAAAAAAAAAAAACTATGACACATGCAACTCATTCTAAGCAAAGCTCCAACTGTGCACTTCCAAAGGGCCTACACAGGGATCCTCGGAAACTTAAGGCAAGTAGGTCTGGGAACAAAAACCAAACGCTGATCTCGAAGGAGCAGGAAGAACTCAAAAAGATATTGCTGACTAACATCACTTAATAAAGTCAAATCTAACTCCAGAAACATCCGAAAAAAACAATGTATCAGTTTATATTGGCGGCACACACATAGTTTGGTCTCTAGTTAGAAAGAGTACAAGACATCTCAAATATTGAAAAAGACCTGGTCATAACCTCTCTTTGGCTATTTCGGTACAATAATTTTCGTAAATAGCTGATTGCTAAATGCATCTTAAAAGTCAATAGCTTCATGTTACCAAACAGAACGTTGCAGGTTGTAGAGTCAAATCTTTTCCCCCACTCGTCTTTTCAGTCTTCAAAAAAATTAAATAAAACTCCGCTCCACTTAAAAGCACACGAAACCCCACTTAAAGAATCATTTCAACATTCAGTACCTTAAAAAGGCACACTCCACGATTTTTTGCAAACAGGCTCATTAACAACTCCTCTAGGAGTTAAACAGTTGAGTTTTACCATTTTGATCTATGCGTTTGGTGGGAGCACTTTTAGCTTAGCTTAAATCATTGAATTGGATTAGACCATTAACATCTTGCTAGCTTAGATAATTTAAAGCTTGACTCCTCTGTAGTCACATTGTGTACAAAGACATATGGAAAAATAGCAATTTTTCAATTTCCTCTGACCTTAGCACACAATGTAACTATAGAAGAGATGCTAATGGTCTAATCAGATTCAATGATTTATGCTAAGCTAGAGCTAAAAGTGCTCCCACCAGAACCTGAGATTGGCTAAATGAATTCAAATATGGCAAAACTCAACTGTTGAACCCATTTTCAAAGTGAAGTATTCCTTTAAACAGTATGTTTCACTCTGAGCTTAACTAAAATGTCAAGTATTGGCCATATATTACAGTAGGTATACCACAGTATACAGTTCAGTCCCCGCGAGGAGCGACAGTCTACAAAAAGAAGCTTGTGCTGGAGTTGCTCCCTTCATTGTAGACGGCGTCATCCGGTACCGAAAGCTGGCTGAAGATGGGAAGCCTGCGCCCGCTGGCGGACTCAGAGGATTCTGAGCCACTCATGCTGCTGGAGGAACTACAGCTCCCTCCCTCGTGGTCTGAGAGAGAGGTGTGCGACAGACTTCGGACACCTAGGGACGCTCCACCGGTGGGACTCTGTTGCATGCAGACTTCAGACTGAGGAGGAGCCATTTGGGTGGGGGACAGGCCTGAGTGAGAGTACCCAGAGTCAGGAGAAGGTAGAAACTGAGGGTGCAGCTCTCGGGCCTGGTCCAGAAGAGTGTTGGGGTCAATATCAGGGAAGGCCAGCGAGAGAAGGTCAGAAATGGCAGTGGATGTAGGAGTCGAAACGGAGGGTGCACGGAGGAATGAGGAAGGGGCGAGCGGGGCTTCTAGAGGTTGTGGAGTTGTTGGAAATCCTGCGAAGCTGAAGCTCTGCTTGAGCAGCGGAGGCCGCTGGACTGTTGGGTTGGAGGTCTGGGGTCGGGATTGTGGTTGATCGTCTTCGGCGTTGTGCACAAAGTGGCAGCGAATGCCGTAAGGGCAGAAACCAATGGAGTGGAAAGTGCGGCAGGGTTCGGTTTTATATTTTGGGTGCCTGTTGAGATCTCGCAGCTCTTCGGGACCATGTGCAAATTGACACTTTCCGCCATATTTGCACACGCCTCTTTCGGCAAATGTGCGGCACAGTTCTGTCTTGTATCGTGATGAAGTGGCAGAGATTGAAGACGAGCAGCTGGAGAGGGAAGCAGCACCTGATGTGACTGTAGTTTGCTTTAGATGACCAGCTTCGGCAGATGACCATCCCAGGCCTCCAGCGTTACCCTCCACCATGCTAACGGAGCGCTCGGACCAAAAGGACATCCGGCTCCATTTGGTGTGTGATTGGGAAGATGCTTTCTGGGCAGCCCAGTAGTTTGCGTTCATGGTTCCACTCTCAATGCTGTCAATAGAAAGCCCTGAACCACTGGAGGAAAGTGTGCAGGGACTGTCGGGTTTCCTATATCCAACAGGGGCTGTATGCACAGAGGTCTTCATTGGCTCTCGAAGATCAAGATTTAAAAGGTGCTGAAAGAAAAAGAAACCCATTAGACATCTTGAAGACATTAGTTTTTTTTATTATTATATTTTTTAAAAAGCAAGAATGTTTCTACTGAAAAAAATCTTTAAAAAAAAAAAAAAATTCTCAAAACATCTGCAAATTTCAGCAAAAATTTGGATCAAGAAACTAAAATAAATGCATATACTCTTCATATCATGTACAGAAAAATAAAAACAAAATGTGATAAATATATTACTTTGGCCAAAAGTAAAATGGAATTCTAGTAGTACAAAATCTTTAGAATAATAATCTTTTATAGTTACAGTTTAGAATGAATTTAAGAACAAAATAAAGAAAACAGAAGTACATTTTAAAAGAGTTCCTGAGATTAATGTTAAATCTATAAAATGAACTGGATACGTTGCATGCTATACATTTTTTAAAAAGACTAGCTTTTTGATTATTAACATTTAAATAACATTACAACGGAAAAGTGAAATTTGGGAGAAAAAAAAAAAAAAAAATTCACATGGGCCCTGTAGAGAACTAGTTTATACAATTGTTTTCAAAATAAACGGTTCACAAACTAGTCATTGTATATTTCCACTTCCCACCACCACAAACTGATGATCAATTTTAAGGATGGGTTAATACAGCAAAATAAAGAAAGTTAAAGTTTTGCAACTCCAGAGTCGACTCAATAGAACGATTCATAAGCGAATCGGACACATCCGTTCAAAAACAATCAGTGAATTCTATAGAAAAAAAGACCACGATTTTAAATATGAAAAACTTAATTTGCCGTGTTTAGTCACATTTTAATTATCGTTCGCATTTGTCTGAATCGTGAGGACAAGACGCCTTGCAGCGGCCAGTTGTTTTTCTTCACCTCCACCGAATCGAGTTGTTTACATTCAAAAATCAAACGAAGTTAAAATATTTGTGCCCTAAATATCAACAAAGCAACACGCATTTGGTACTTTCATGCAATCATCTTTAATATGCACTCTTGCAAAAATAGCACAGCATAACTTTAACGTCTGATTGCAATAAAAAAGGCGCTCACTCGTGGCCCACGTTCCCCGGAGAAGTTGCTAGCAAGTTGAAATAACCGAATTGCATCAATCGGTTATTGATATAAAAAACCTTTTGCATCGCACTACATGCATTGTAAAGTAAAATGCATTTAAATACAGCTCACTAAAACAAACATCGCATATTTCGCTACATGACTTGTTCCTAAAGTAACCACACGACCCTTATTTATTCACGTAAAACTATATATATACCTTGCACAGGACATCATCCAGGTCAATGAACTGATTGAGCGCGTATGATGGCATAGTCCTGCGTGATAAAGACTATATTTAGCGATTTCTTCGTGCTCCTACTCAAACTCCCTCGTAGTTTTCCTGAACTCCACGCTTTAGCTCAACACGTGTTTTTAAGGCTGCTGCGGGGAGACCACGCCTACGCGCTCTGCTGACTCCGCCCACTCCGTACTCCACTGTATACAAAGCGCGGGGGTGATTGTTTTTGTTTGTTTGTGATGTCATTTGTGTAACTTTACTTTTGAAATATTAGATTTACATATTTGTCTTATATCAAAATTGTACTTGGTGAATATATAGCTGCTAATAAGGTAGCTTGTTATACGGATAACGCCATATCAAAGTAGGTTGAAATGCTCTTTGTGTCACAACTTAAAGAAATGCTTGATTTCTGTCGTTTTAACTCGTAAAAGTTAACTTTATTGTTCATTTCTAATATCTTATTTAGTTATACTGTTAATAAACAGGTAAACCCAGTGTTGGGACATTGTTGTCACAAAATCTCGCCCCTGCAGTTTATATCAGCCAACGTTAGCTATGCTGAGGCTAGCTATTATGTAACGTTATATTATAATTCAAAGTACCTGTTTGGGCTAATTACTTTTTTAAAAGGCTCCATTTATCGAATATACATTAAAACAAAAATAATGTGAAATATTCGAATTCATAATTATTTTTTATTCAGCATCATTGCTCCAGTTTTTCATGAAATCGTGTAAAATGCTAATGAGGAAGCATTTAATATTGAAATAATTTATCATTATTTTTACAATGGTTTGTTTCACTATGTATATCAACTTGTTGAGTATATTATAGTTTTGTTTCCGTAAAACAGTTTACATTGAGTTTATATTCAATTTTATATTCAACACAACACTTATAATTTAGCTTCAGAAGATTTAAGAAATACATATTTGGTGGATTAGCCCTGATTTTCAATCACAACAAATGAAAATATTCATACAGTATGCTACATACAGCATTCACTTTATTTTAACAATCAGTGACTCTCACTGAATGCTTATTTTACTATCTATCCCCATTTAGTTTAAGAAAACAATGTTTGATGCCTGATTGTGAATCGTGTGAGTGTGTTAAGACATCTCATGGTTCTATCACACCTCTCTGTTGCTGTCAGAACTGGAGCCGACAACCCTCTGAGGTGCTTTGATATGACCTGGCAAAGGTGTTGAAAGTGTCACCCAGCGGTGAAGAGGTTGACATTAAAGTATTTTATATCCCTGTTCCCAGTGACAACAGACACTGTGATCAGCTGATCCCACTGTGAGAGGAGACGTAACAGGCTCTGATGCCACATGAAGACCCGCGGGTGCCGGCGTCTACAACAGCTAAGGTAGATCCTCTACACATTTTGGCTAATTGGCCTTTGAAACCAAAGAGCCACTCTCTTGCGGTGAAAATCTAAATTCACTCGAATAAATGAATTTTTCCTCAGTAATTTTGCAGTGAAAATATTTAAAGATGCTTTAAAAAAAATGCATTTAATTTAAAAGCAAAATGACAGATAACAGCAAAATGATAACGTGTGTTGTTTTCTGCAACAAAAAAAATTAGTCTGCAAAATTAAATCACTTTATACTTAAAGCATTAAAACAAAACAAATTATATATTTTAATAGGATAAAATAGATGTATATTTATTCTCTGAATTGATTTTTTTCTGCCCACATTGGCACAAATAGTTTCTTTGAAGCATAAATGCACTTAATTTTGATGATTCTGTATTTATTATTGCTCCGGTTTCCCCCACAAGTCCAAAGACATGCGGTATAGGTGAATTGGGTAAGCTAAATTGTCCGTAGTGTATGTGTGTGAATGAGAGTGTATGGGTGTTTCCCAGTGAAGGGTTGCAGCTGGAATGGCATCCTCTGCGTAAAACATATGCTGGATAAGTTGGCGGTTCATTCCTCTGTGGCAACCCCTGATTAATAAAGGGACTAAGCCGAAAAGAAAATGAATGAATGAATTTATTTATTATTAATTTTTTTTAAATTTATCAATCTTTTTACAAAAGAAGACTTAATATCTTAGATTCAATAATAAGTTTGCTTCTCAATTTTATGTTTCTTAATTTAACCCTCATAATCCATTCAAAAACTTTTATAATCCATTTCAGATCTGTTTAGACACAATATTTAAATATTTTTCAACTTAATTTTTCACAATTGTTTTTCAGCAGTTGGGAAGCAAAAAGTGTAATTGTTACTTAATAAAGGTTATAATAACTCTTTTGAGTAATAATAACTTTTTTATGCTCAAAAATGGTTTAATATTATGAAACCTGCATATTTATTTTTAAGAAATAACAAAAGTATTGCCCTGAAAAAATTAAATAAAACAAAATAAATACATTTTACTAGCAGAAATGTTAACTTTCAGATTTATAAAAAAAAGTTTTATTTCATGCTGGAATGGCCATCGGCTTTTTTTTTTGACACTGATATAGCTTTACAGTTTACATGTGCTCAATACCCAGATCAAAACCTATCCAAACTAAAAATATATATATATTTTTAAATATTTTTTTATTAAATGTCTCTAAAATCTTAAATATCTTACCAAATATTTTTGAGAAATTATTTAAATGAACACAAATGCATAAATGCAAAAAAAGTCCTAAAATGGACTGAGACGGCCATTAATTTTAAGATTTTCTTCTAAATTGCCAAGTTGGAAGTTTACTTTTAGCCTTAAGATGTTTTGTGAACATTGGCCCTGCACTTTAATTAATGGTTGCCAAGCCTCATAATGGTGATGGTCAGTCCTATATTTAATTATAGTTACACTCTAACCAACTCCACACCACTTATTGCAACTTTAGTGTAATAGTCCAATAGCAAAAACAGATTTTAGCATTAGCTAATTAATAAAAATCAGCTTATTAGGCTCATCACTGAATAAGGGAGCATTTACACAGCAGCCTTTTGTGGGCCTAAAAACGCTAATGTTTGACAATTAGTGTAAACTGAAAACGTGATTTTGCAAAAACATCATGATGGCATGCATATGTTTATATGTTCAGTCTACAGGCATGTGTGAGTATTTGGCAACCAAAACAACAATGGTGGACTATATAGCATTTGTACCTTTTTTACAGTATGAATGGGAGACGTTTTTCGTCTGTACCCAAAAACCTTTCAGTTTTAAAACCCACCGCTGTCATGTAAACACCTTAATTCTCGCTCGGGATTTGAGCTTGTTAGTGACTGTAATTTTACTCTCTTTCACCCTGTAAAGCCACGCTAATAAGATTTCCTCCTTTGTTAATGAAAAACAGAAAAGCCCCCTCCAAAAGAAAAAGAAAAAAAAAAACGAAGCTTCCAACAAACCCCAGCACATCATCATATGAAGGGCTTGTTGAGACAGAAGGGCTCTTGTGAACTGGCTGACTTAAGTCTAATTTCCATCCATGCGGCTGTAACTTAACCTCACGACCGAACAAAACAGCTCCCTCCGTCTAATACCTATTGTTAAGTTCCAGCTTATAATTAGAAACGTACTTTTACGAAGAGGTCAAGGAACTGGGGACCCCATTAAGGAAAAACAACAACAAGTGGTTTGGACGACGAGTGATGTAATGGTTATGGAGGAATACGTGAATAGGAAAAGTCGAAGTTAAAGTCCTCGGCGCTCATTAGAGACACAAATGATTGAGAAGTAAATACCTGGCGGCCCAGAACACTAAAGCTGTTGTCTTGGGGTCATTAGTGTGTGATAAACAGACATCTGGTCAGTTTGTTTTGGGTGCTCGGGAGAGGCATTAAGGACTTGGATGTTTGATGCAATGATGTTGGGTGAAAGGGGGGCTTTTTTTTTTCTTTTTCGGATGAGTGGGGGTGGTGGTGTTTTCCTCCTGCTCCACTGATTGAGCAAAGACTTTACAGCATAATGAGTGTAAAAGTTCTTGGGCCAAAAAGGCCTCCCTTCCCCCCAGCAGGACGGGCGGAGGAGGCTGAAAGGGGTGGAGGTGGGGGCAGGGAGGGCGGATTGTTTAGGGAAAGGGCAGAGAAGGCTGAAGACCCTCTCCAGTCTAATCCTTAATCACAACAGTGTCAGGGGGCAAAAAGGAACATCGCCCAAAAAGACACCCCCCACCTTTTGCTGCGCTCATCCCAGATGACCAGAAAGGACATTATTCAGCATAACCACACAGCCTTGTGCAGGAATGTGTGAGAATATCTAAACTAAAGTTCTTTGCTGTTGCTATAAAAAGTGTTGCATTGATCAAAAGTGGAAGTGGTGATGCACAAGGTTTCTGTTTGAAATTAGTGCTGTTTTTTTGTTCTTCAAATCAAGAGTTCATTTGCAAAACCAAGTTTTTTTTTAGAAAGTTTCAGAAATTGAGAACACTTCGGTGTAAAAACCATGATTTTTACACACTCTTGTTTTAGTGATTTCCATAAATCATGTTTTTTGCAGTTGTACTCCTCAATGCACAACATCAAATCCTGATATCAGAAAATGACTACAAATTGTGTAGTAATAAATCAAATAAACTCTTCAAATGTATTCATCATTGCTTACAATAATACATTTGTTTAAAACCACCATTTTAGAATGATTTTTCGAAGAATCCTGTGATTTAAGACTGGTATTTCAGAATTAATTCTTATTGATACATTTTTAGAGTTTAAAGTAAAGAAAAATGTAATGCAGTTGTATTTACTTTCTATAGGATGCCATAAAATGTTTTAATTACGAAAATGTTTCAAATCAACTGTCCCAACAAGTACCTGTAAATTTTGTACAAATTTACCAGTAAATTTTGACCTTGTGGGGACATTATTTTTGGACCCCATGAGGAAAATGGCTCATAAATAACACAATTAAAAATTAAATGCGGATAGTTTCCTGTGAGGGATGTATTTAGGGGTAGGGTGATAGAATATACAGAAGGGTAAGTCTTCATAAAGATAGTTGTGTGTGTGTGTGTGTGTGTGTGTGTGTGTGTGTGTGTGTGTGTGTGTGTGTGTGTGTGTGTGTGTGTGTGTGTGTG
>CAIGQV010019070.1:23941738-24016159 GCA_903798115.1 Danio jaintianensis | reverse complement strand
TATATATATATATATATATATATATATATATATATATATAAAGTGGAGGGCAGTAATATGCCAATTAAGAGTGGTCAATCGAATGGCGGTGACAGTGGAAATGGTCAATGGAAACGTTTCACGTTTTTATTAGTAAATAAAACAAATAAATACAAGTTGTATGTTGGGTTATCTATTATTCAGTAACTTACAACAGCTGTTTTAGGTTTTAGTCATAATACTGATTCATCTTGAAATAAAATTTGTTTTGTTATAATTTTGGTACCATAACAACACTACACTAAGGTTTTAGAGGCAAAAAAGGTATGAAGTTTCTGTGACAGTAGCTGGGTTTCCATCACCCTGTGTTAATTAATGCGCATTTTGAAGAACTGAATGAGAATCAAGTGATGGGAATGGCAAATTTTTAATAAAATCCCTTTTGCATCGTTATTAAACTATGACAGTTCGCATTCATTGAAAAGTAAGAATGATTGATAAATCCATATGAAACAGCCCCTTAAAGGTGACATCGCATCTTCAGTTTTGCACTCAGGCACGTTTTGCACTCACACTATAAGCGTACCCCGCCAAAGCCTAACGGAACTGTGCTCTGGCACACCTTTTTTAACTGACCCAGGGCCGGCCAGTTGAACCACGCGATTCGGAGCATTGACGATGGCAAAATGGGGGTCAAACGTGCCTGGGCATGGTTCGGATAGCCTAGTGTCGGACACCCTTAGACCCCATTTACACCAGTATTTAGCGTTGTCCACTTGTATCTTGATACCAGATTTTAGTGGGATCCGGTTAGTCAGATCAATTTTTCAGTCTTTGAAGCTAATGTGCACCATTTGTTTGTGTACGATGCCAGTTTAAAGTAGGAATCTTCATATTTTTATATGTATATAGTAGCGCTTGTTTTACACAATCATGTTTCTGTGCACTTCATTATTTTGTACATTTCTTCACTTTCTGATCACATGGAATGCCTTTCATGAGGGGCTATCAGTGTGTGTCTTGTTTCTGCTCTGCTCATCCATTCGTCAATCTTCCTCCATTTTGTTAGCAACACCCATCTTCCAACGATCATACATATTTTCTAATTTCAGGACCGTTTCAAGTGGATGTACGTCCTAATAGAGGAAAAAACCTTCGTTTCATGCTGACTTTAATATGCAGAGACTGTAAATAATCATTATTTGCCCTGTACGATCCAGACATAGTAACAGTGTATCAACCAATAAAATGATTTTAGGGGAGGGCTATCTGTTTTTACAACCAATAAAAAAGAAGGGGTGTGTTAAGGAAACTTGTTCGAAAACCATAAATACATTTGCTGTTCTGTTTGCTTCCACTAGAGGCATAAAAATGACACACTCCAGCTTGAAGTTTTAAATGTGTGTGTTTATTCTTTTAGCGTGGAACCAATCAATCATCCTGACCCTAAACAAGGAACAGGTGATGAAGACAAGACAAAACAATCTGCACTTAAGACAATCCATGAGGTAAACTATCCACACTTCTCTCTGCTCTTTTCGTGTGTGTGCGTATCAATAAATCTCTTAAATAATATGGTTAAATTTACTTCATCTGAAATCTTACAAGCAGACATAGGAAAATAACAAGAGACCACTTAAATATTTATCTTCTCTTAATTTCTCTGCATTTGCTGGATGTATTAAGTAAAATGTTATATAAAGAAATCAAGAAATCTATCAAGTCTACGCAGTCTTTAAATATTGTAGATATTTGGAGAATTCTCAATCCCTCAGGTTAGGATTTTTGCTGCACACAATTCATACTCGCACATCGACTTTTTCAACTCAAAACTACTGCCGAATGTATGAAAATCACAGTATCACAATATAATAATAAGTTAAATCCACATCTTTGGATGGAAACATATTGTAGCTATTTAATGACTTTTATTTTGCATAAAAAATGGCCTCTTACTTTTTTTCTATAGCTGTATGTGTAAGAATCAAGTGTCTCCATATTCTCCGTATGTTGAAAAGTGAACAGAGTAGATGTGGGTTTATGTAAAAGAGTGTGATAATCACAACAAGAGCATCTGTGGAGCAGATATAAGGGCTAGTTTACTGAAAAACAGTCCTGGAGGGAAAAGTGTCCAGTTACGCTAAAGAAAACAAGTGAACCTTAGAGAAAGGCAAACCTTCAGCAAACATACACATGCAGTCACAGGCATATTGTTCAGTAATAGCAGACACTCTTCACTGTCAGAGCTTTATGAATGAGTTGCAGCATTTTAACTGTGTTTGTCTGTTCAGAGTTGCACAATACAGCCGCTGAATAATCACGATTGTCAAAGCAAAACTGATGTTATGGAACTGAAAGTGTAGTGTTTATTGAAGGATTAACGATTTATATTTTGAATGTCGAGTAAATGGTTTAAATATTATGAAAAAATCTTTATATTTTGACACATTTAATCATTTAAAATATATCATTTTAAAATAGTTTTTTAGCTACCTTAATTGACACCCACTAAGATGTCATTAGTGTACACTGTGCTTCAAACTACTAGATATTAGATGTTTTCAATAATTTAAAACAGAATGCAGTGTTGTACGGTTAATTATTGTTTTATATATTTAAATAAATACAAGTAAGAACAAGTATGTTGTTTATAGTTTTTGCATAAATATATCTGTTACACAAAATGTCAAGCAAATTTTTTTTCACTAAAAAAGAGTTGTTTGAAATATTAAAGTGGACACTTTACATGTATATAATTTCTTAATTTCTATGTATAAAACACATAGAATGTAGACACCAAAATTAAATCTTGTATTTTATTTACAAGTAATCTAATAATCTTGTATTATATTTGTATTTCTTAAATTTATTTTTATTTAATCTGCGAATGTTACTGCACTAAAACACCAAAAACTGTCTGCATGGACCGGAAGTTGCTGAGACTTTTATTTCAGTATGTTGATGTACTTCTTACTGAAATGGAATATTGAGTAGTGGGTGGGGCTTTCTTTTTGCACTTCATTCCCTCATAGCAAACTAACGGTAAAAGGGGCGCGGTTAAGAATATTGTGGCTGAAGCTGTCAAACTGATGTCATCACAGAAGAACCGTCACTCCAAACGCAGAAACAAATGGTCAGAGTTTAATTAAAGATTACCAAAACAAACTTTTTTTTTTCGACATAATGATCGTCAAGCATAATAATGTGCACTAGCAAAATAAACATTGTACATTTTGATTTTGCACTTTAATTTTGAATACAGTGGTAGATTAAAAAGACATATGAATAGAGACTTTACCTTTTTAAATATATAAGTAGCTATAAAAGGTACTTAAATATACATTAAGTAAAACATATATATGAAAAAATTATCAAAAATTGTGTCCTGTAACCCCAGGCAAGTAGGCTTCGTTATGATGTCTTCCTATGGTCAGATAACAAAATATGCCTCCCATATGGCTCAACTTCTCCACAAACTGTTTATTCCTAAAAATACATTCACTCTCAGACCCTCAAGCATCTGTGATGTTAAAACCCATGATCTAGAAGCCATACGGGACAGTGCTGCTCAACAGAGAACCAGCTCCTCCAAGACAATCCGGCTTTTCATCTTTATTTCTCAAACCGGCTTCTTATTTTTCATCCCCGGCCTTTCAGGAAGTCTCTTCAGGCTGTGTATTGTGTCTCACTCCCTGCCGAGGGCCCAATCTTGCTATGCAATGAGCAGATTTGTTTTCAAAGCCTCCCCCTGCTGGTCGCCTCTTTAAAGCCACTCAAAAGCACGGAAAAGTGCACTTATATGAATTTATTCGGGAAACAGGGAAGACAAACTAGATACAGAATCTTATTTATGGCGCATCGAGTTAATGAAGACTTACGACATTTAAGACGCGTCTCGGTGGATTTCCCAGAGTTACTTTGCCTCAGCAAAACATCTGCTTCCTGTATGGGAATGGGACTAATTCTGTCCTCACACACACACATACATACACACACACAAACCCTCAGGCTTACCCTGCACTCTTAGGGCTCTTGCTTTCTTTTCACAAGGCCGTCCAATCATAATAAACTTTGGAAAGTTCTCTAATGAGATTCGGGGCAGCCCTGGAGATCTGCCTCCCAGTGCATGCCTGAGCACCTACATTGTGTTTTTCCACACGGCGAACAAAGAGAACACTGCACTCTTCCAGAAGAGAGATCTCTCTTTCAGAAAGGACAGGCTCTAACTACTGAACACCCCACAGGTCAGGCCTCCAGAGAGCCAGAGACACTGTTGTGTGTGAATCAATCAATACAACTCGACAATAAAAAGGAGTGAATTTGTTCAGTACTCTGTGGATTAATAATGCGTTTCCCATTGAATGGGGTTTGGGTCTTTAAACTTGGTTTTGATTCAGAATTGGCATTTGATGTCAATATAATGTACAAAGTTATTATTAGTATTACTTTATCTGACAGTTAAGACGTTTATTTGCAAAATTACAAATGTGAAACTAAAGCGAGAATATACAGTAGTCAGCATTTGAAATGGTTCAAAACTTGACTACCGTATACTCAAAATTACGAGAAATGTTCAGAATTGCAAGAAATTAACAATTGTGACACCCAATAGAAATAAAACAAAATAAAGTAGAAATTGCAAAATATGCACCCAAAATGACAAAAACAAAAGTTAACATTTGTTAGAGCCCAACTGAGAAATTAAATTATTAAATAAAGGTGAAATTGCTCAATTTAGTATATAATATAGTATAATATACTGTTATAGTATGATATAGCAATATGATATAATATAGTCTATGCAATAGTCAGAATTGCAAGACATAAATTGAGAATTCTGAGAAATAAAGTCAGACTGAGGCATTTGAAAAATAAACCCAAATCTTTGAGACAGTAAACCAGAAGACAAACTCAGAATTCTCAATTGTAAGATATAAACTGGGAATTCCAATACAAATATATATAAAACATTAAAATAATACACATCGCATGCACACGGATAATAACATAAACGCAGAATTCTAAACAGAATAGCAATATAGCAAAACTATTTGTTTTGTTTATTCCATAAATAAAGTAAGAATTAAAAATATATTCTGTGAGAAATAGTAAGAATTCAGAATCAGAATGGTGAGATAGGCTTATAAAAATATTAAGAATGAAAACAACCTATAAATTGTTTTGGTGAATTTATGGCTAAATTAATTCTTACAACTTCATTTGCACAAAAGTTTCAACTCTTAGAACAATGCTTGAATGTTTACCTCCAACCCCATCCCTAAACAAAATTGTGCGATATAAACTCTAAATTATTTTGAGAATCTTTTAAGTGCTATTTTGGAATGGAATAACAAAGTTCTTAACAATCTTAAGCTTTGAAGGAGCAAAGAAACAAACAATATCCCAGCCCTGTAGAGTGTCACACTGTGATCTTTGCCATTGTCCACTCTGTTATTTCTCTAAAGGCATTTCTGCAACATTAAATTGCTCTGGAGCAACATAAAGGCTGAGGCATGCCCCACCCCCAGCCCTCCTGCCCCCCGCTGCATGACCCCTGAATCCAAAGCAGACCTACATTATCCAGGCCCGTCCTCCAGGCCTGCTGTTTATTCCTTCTTGAGGGCTCTTGACAAATAATCACGATATCTGTGTGATTTGCAGCTCCTGAGGGGCGGCCAGGGGTCGACGTCAACACTCTGGACCAAAGGCTGGCGATCCTTTGCCCCTCCCAGAAAAACAGGACATACGAGCTGCAGGCCTGATGTTTGTTGAGATAATACAGCTCAAATCCCACAGGCGGATCTTGAACCACATCCTCAAGTTTACTATTATTGTTCGTGAATGGCAGTACTAAATGAAGTGCACAATGGGTGGCATTTATTTTCCCTTATGAGTCAAATTTGAACTGATTCAAAAATATACAGTGTGGTCAGTGTAGTCATGATGATGATGTCTAAAAATGAATCGCTCTTCTGAGTTAGTTTAGATTCCCAAACAAATGACACATTAAAGAGTCTGTTCTGATTCCCCCTCAAATATTTCTTGAGTCTTTTATATTTGACTATTTTGTGTTTGTTCTTTTTAGTGAATCAGTAATTTACACCAGTATGTAGTCTGGTTCATGATCAATTGACTCTTGGAGTTTTCTTTACCAAATCAAACAGTGTAACCAATGTAGACTGATTCTGAAACGAATGAGTGTAATGACTCAGTTCTGATTCGCAAACAAATGACTCTTATGAGTTGATTAAAAAAATTACCCCCAAAAAATTACTTTCATGACTGGTTTATATTTTATCTTTTGAGTTCAGATATTTTTAATGAATCAGAAAATTAGACCAGTATAGTCTGATTCATGATCAGTTGGAGTTTTATTTATCAAGTCATATTTTACATTGTAGACTGATTCTGAAACGAATAAATGTAATGAGCCAGTTTGGATTCCCAAACAAATGACCCCTATTAGTTGGTTCATTTGAGTGAATCAAAAATACACACTAGTACCAATGTAGTGTTATTTCTGAATGAACGACTCTGAATGATGTTGTCTTTATCAAATCAAAATATGCAGTTTACCCAACGTAGTCTGGTTCCGATTCTGAAATGTAATGAGTCAGTTCTAATTCCCAAATAAATTACTCTTATCTGTTCTGATTCCCCCCCCAAAAATTACTTTTATGACTGGTTTATATTTGACTCTTTTTAGTTTGTTCTTTTTAATGAATCAGACATTTGCACCAGTACTAATGTAATCTGATTCCTGAACGAACGACTCTTAGGAGTGAGTTTTCTTTACCAAATCAAAATATACAATTGAATCAGTCTAATTCTGAATTGAATGACTGTTTTGATTCTTTTCAGATTGCCAAAATCTCTTATGGGCCGTTTATATTTCACTCTTATGAGTCAGTTCTTTTTCTGAATCAAAAACATACACCATTGAAAACGAGCCGGATTTCAGCATGAAGTCAGTTCTGATTCTTGAACAAATTAATCACTTGTGATTTCAAATAGAATTACTATTATGAGAGGGTACTTTGGCGGCAAGGTGGCTCAGTGGTTAGCACTGTTGCCTCACAGCAAGAAGGTTGCTGGTTTTAGTCCCGGCTGGGCCAGTTGGCATTTCTGTGTGGAGTTTGCATGTTCTCCCATGATTGCGTGGGTTTCTTCTGGGTTCTCCAGTTTCCCCCACAGTCCAAAAACATGCGCTATAGGTGAGTTGGATGAACTAAATTGCCTGTAGTGTATGAGTGTGTGTGTGAATGTGAGAGTGTATGGGTGTTTCCCAGTACTGGGTTGCGGCTGGAAGGGCATCCGCTGCATAAAACATATGCTGGAATAGTTGGTGGTTCATTCCGCTGTGGCGACCCCTGATAAATAAGGGTCTAAGCCGAAGGAAAATGAATGAATGAATGAGAGGGTTCTTTTTAGGTGATCAGACCAAAGTGGATTTGTGTTGTTACTGAGAGGTTAATGTACACACCATCCAGTAGTTAGTATTATCAATGAATTAAATAATGCCACATTGCGTGTTTGTTTCATATTGTGGTCTAATATAGTTATATGCAATATAATCTTTTATTCTTCATCTAAATAGACTAAAAGTCATTTCAAAGTCTACATAAACACACCTTTTCTGAAAAATCTTTTATTAAATGTATTTAATTTAGCAGTTGTTGCATTTTGAATGTTTTCAAGACATCAGTTCTTTAAAAGTTATAATGTACCAGTAAGGATTGAACCAACTGTCCATATAAATACAACTGTGCTGAATAAAGTTGAACTCTGTTGGAGCATCAACATACTCTCAGTACTCGCCAAAAACAAACAAATATTAAAGTGCAGACAGAAATCTCTCCTCTAAAGAGTCTCCGGCTGTATTTTGCGTGTTTCCTCTAAAAGCTGCAATCAGAAGACTCCTCCAGCTGGGACTCATTACAAACACACTGTTAATTCATCCCAGTGGCCGGGGTTTGACACTAGTTGGCCGTGCCCAGCAGGTACTGCGCTGGGATCAGAGGTCCTGACCTGTCCTTTGGCCTCCAGGAGACCCTCTTGCCTCCACACTCTTTCTAACAGCCGTCCTGTTGATTCAATTAGAAGCAGAGGAACGCAGCGAGACCCTGCACAAAAGGGCCAGCGATGTGCCCAGTGCTCATGGAAGAGGCAAAAGGAGCGTCTCGGACCGTCCATCACTGCACAAATGCACAAATGCCCCATCACCATGGAGAAGCCAAATGGGATGGACAAAGGGGACATTCTTTTATTTGGGTCTTCAGGAGGGACCCTATTGGAGGCTTTGGTGACATTGGGTGAATCAGCTGAGTGACTGGCAATGGAGGGATTAGCACTGACACAGCATTTCATTAGATAAACTCTGAAGGAGAAGCAAGAGTAGCTAGCTTTGCTTTAGGGGCCATTTACATGACAACGTTTTTAGCCCAAAAAAGGGAAACTTTTTATAGGTATTGCCTGTTCGATTACACGGCAATGTTGTTTTGGGGACTGAAAGCGCATACATTTGAAAGTGGATTTCAAAGTGGACGTTTCTGGAAACGCAGCTGTTGTGGTGTTCGTGCTAACACCGAAATGTGAAAGTAGATTATGAGTGATGAGTGTAGATTAAAGGCAAGCACAAACAAACATACCAGCCTGATCTCATGAGGAAACGTAACTATTTTACATTTTGTCAGTTTAGTGGCTAATTCGTAGAAATTCATAGTTCAGTCGTACGATTTTTGAAAGGAGACGTTGCATCAAACCCCACCCGAAACCCAACCGCCATTGGGGGATGAGCAAATTGTACTAAAATGTAAGAGTGAGATCAGATCCTAATTCAAATTCATATGAATTAGCCACTAAATCAAAAAGTTACGAATAGCGTTGAACACACACACACAACAATGGCGAAGTACATAGTGTTGTTGCTCAAGTGTTTCCTAACAAAGTGTGGATTTACTTCACATTACAACCAAAATCTTATTACACACACATGCATATATGCTTTTCTTACTACATCTAAAACATCTAAAAATTCTTAAATCAAGAAGTATTTTCTTGACAAGCAAAAAATACTGGCTTGTTTTAAGAAATAATATGCCAAACATTAAGTGTGTTTTCCCTTAAAACAAGCTCAATTATCTGCCAATGGGATAAGCATATGATTATTGACATATGATTATTTTGCTTACCCCATTTACAGATTATTTAGCTTGTATAAAAACAGCATAAAAAGTGAAGTGTCATGCAGGGAATTCTGGGAAAGTGAATTTATGGTTATTTGCTGTATATATAAGGTCCCATAAAATAAAAAAAACGTTTTTTAGATGTCAGTATCAGTATTGTTAGTTTTTGCGACATCTATAAGCTAGTGTGCTCCAAAACAGTGACAAAATTTGCGTTTGGAAGATATAAAACTGATATCAACATGTAAAGCTCGAGCAACGATTTTTTTCACGTCACCTCATACTACAGTTTCTCATCAAATCATAACCAATCAAATGCAGATCTCTTGTATCTGACATGCCCCGCTCCCTTCAAGACGCTTCTCATTTGCTTTTCATTTGATGCACTTGAGCTCAATCGCTCTTACTGGCAGAACAGTGATAAAAACAAAAACGCTATTGTTTTTTTTTTAAAAGGGGAGGAGCTACACTGTCCCACCCTCTCTTCATGTTTCGGTTGAGGTTACGTCAAACATTGAATAAAAATGCATATTTCAAAGCCCTTCAACAGGACCTGTAAGGAAACCTACCATCAAACAGGTTACAGATTTTTTCCATATCAATTTTACAGGTTTTTTACCATTGCAATCACAGACATTTTTTTTACAGTGGATTTTGACTGGCTGTCAGTGTTTTATCATTTTAGCTGGGAAAGAAAAATATTTCTATATTTTAACATTACACTTTTTGTTTTAAACGTCTCAGTTCTTCTCATGTGTTTTTAAAAAGTCAAATTTGGGCTGTCATTGAAAATCGAATAAACGTTTAACAATAGTTCAAAAATGGACTAGACACAGTCAAATAGACAGACTTCAAATGCAGTCAATCATTCCTGTCTATTTGATGACTATGCTGTAAAAATATTACTGTAACATTTACAGTAACTTACCGCCATTTTTAGTTGCCAATAAGACTGTAAAATTTACAAGGACACTGTAGATAAATAATTACAATTGTGCTGTATTATTTTAATTGTAACTTAATTTACAGTGCGCTTGTAAATTTACACTCCTACTGGCACCCAAATTTGCCAGTAAGTTACTGTAAATTTTGCAATATTTTTGTTACAGTGTAGTTTAGTTTTGGACTACTGTTCGACATCTATTTCTGTACATTGCACTACTGTAAACAAAATATCTGTAAATTAGCAGTTTTCCGTATTTTGAGATTCATGTTTTTATTTGTTGTTTATTTATGCTTTTGAATTGCATTATGGGACCTTGATCTTTCTTCCAACAACTTTAAACCTTGAAAAGTTGGAAAAAGTGACTTTTATTAACATTTTTAATAGTTTAAAGTGATATATTGTCTGGGTTGGTGTTGTATATTACGCTACAAAAACCTTGTAATAAACTGCCAGTACATTTTGTTTTTACAGACTTATTTCTTTATATAGTATTTCTTATACATTATATTATTTCAAACTACTAACATGTCAATAAAAGTCACTTTGCTAAACTGTTGAATTGTCAACATCAAAAGTCGACAGAGCAGAGATTAAGGTCCCATAATGCAATTCATAACTGTAAATAAACGAAAGCACTTGTAAATCACAAAATACAGAAACTGTTAATTAACAGATATTTTTTACAGTGTAGATTTTCACTGACAGCCCAAGTTTAACCTTCTTTTAGCCAAAACATCTATGTTTGGATGTATATTAACAACAACAACAACAACAAAATAAAATGCTTCCTGGGTTATGACATACAGACAAAATAACAATCTTCCAATAGACAAATGCACAGTCTGTATTGCAAACAGTTAGCAAGGCTGAATTTTCAGTGTTCTGGCTACTAAATAACGAGACCGTAAACCTGCTGTATCATCTGGATTTGCACTATTAAACTGAATGCTGCTTAAATGTACTGATTAATCCTATAAAACGTTAAAGCATTGCTAGTCATTCGTAAGTCTAGCACCTCGCAGCCCAAAAAACCTCTGAAATCCTCTCCATCTTTTAATCAACCAGGGGAAGTGATTAGCTTTTAGTTTTTTTCTCTCTCTCTCTCTCTTTCTTTCTTTCTTTCTTTCTTTCTTTCTACCAGTGTAATCCTTTCAGCCAAGTAGAAAGAAAGATATCCTAGCTTTGTGCTTGGCTTTCTCCATCTCGTAGAAAGTCTCTGCTGCCTGCTTGGTTTTTGAAATAAGAGTGGCAAATTAAAAGTTATTGTTTGCCACTTTTAAAGGCATTATCTTTTTTTCCCAGCCTCCCCTCAAGCACAGCTCCACGTCTGGGGTTCGTCCTGCTCAACACTGTGGAGATTTATGTGGAGCACAGAACAGGGGAAAGCTGTTAGGCATTTTCTCTGTCAGTCGCGATGTTGAACAGACTGACTTTATGACTGCATATCAAGATGTGCAGCTGAGCTAGTCAAATATGACACTTTCCGACTGAACTAGAAACATGTTTTAGACTTATATATTACATGAATAAGTATTTATTATAACTTTTATTTTATGAGTTATTGTATTACAATATGCAAAACAGTATGTCAATTTTGTAGTATCTATCTATCTATCTATCTATCTATCTATCTATCTATCTATCTAAAAAAAACAGAATTTTTTTACAGTTTTAGCTATTTTCAGTGTATGTATGCAGATGTATAAATAGTTTTCAAACAGTAATAGAATACAGATAGATAGAATAGATAACTGCATACATACACTGCAAATACCTAAATGTAAAATAATGTTTTAAGTCAGTTTAACATAATATAAGTTCAATGGACTCATAAGGTTAATTTCATTTAAGGCAACCAGGATTTTTTACTGTGAACATTTATGTGTACAAAAAATAGTTTTGCTGCTTGTTCAAGCTACAAAATGAGCTGAATCAACACAATTCTTGAGTTTTTTTGGGACAACTTAATTGTTTTATGGGGCGACGTGGTAGCACAGTGGGTAGCGCTGTCGCCTCACAGCAAGAAGGTTGCTGGTTCGAGCCTCGGCTGGGTCAGTTGGCATTTCTGTGTGGAGTTTGCATGTTCTCCCCGTGTTCGCGTGGGTTTCCTCCGGGTGCTCCGGTTTCCCCCACAGTCAAGACATGCGCTGTAGGTGAATTGGGTGAGCTAAATTGTCCGTAGTGTATGAGTGTGTGTGTGTGTGTGTGTGTGTGTGTGTGTGTGTGTGTGTGTGTGAATGAGAGTGTATGGTGTTTCCCAGTGATGGGTTGCAACTGGAAGGGCATCCGCTGCGTAAAACATATGCTGGATAAGTTGGCTGTTCATTCCGCTGTGGCGACCCCTGATTAATAAAGGGACTAAGCCGAAAAGAAAATGAATGAATGAATGAATAATTGTTTTATGTTCAATTCACTTAAATTTGTAAAAACAATTAAGTTTACTTATGTGAAAGTTTTGTTTTGGGACAACATGAAGGAATTGTGTGGAACCCAGCATTGTTTCTGTTTAGCATTTAAATTCCAATTCTGTTTAATATAACACAGCAATACATATTATATTTCATATATTATATTCAAATAGTTAACATATCTATACTGTGTGTGCTTAATTTATTTTAGCAAACCACAAGTGTCTAGCATGTGATTTCAAATATACTTTTTTTTAGCATTAAAAGTAAAGTTTGTAAAACATAGTGAGGCCCTTGAATGCATTCAGTATTAATATTTTAGTCTAGTCTTATGTCCAGCATGGAAACTCCAACATTATGCAACTCTGAAGAGCGTGCTGGACACTTAAAATAAAACAGATTCCAACTGAACACTTTTGGCCACAAATTCCCTTAACCCCCATGTGAATTATTCAACAGTTTTACTTATTATACTATTATTTAAAAATTCCAATATACCTAAAGCACCTTTTAAAGAGCAGTGTGTTTAATGAGCTTCTCAATTCCAGCACAGAACTCTAGATGAGTTTAATACTATGACTGCAGCTCTTCAAGCATTGAGTGCTGGATTGTGTGGATTGTGTTCATCTCTGTCTGCATTCATGCTTTAATCCTCCCGCAGCACAGCAGACACACACACACACACAACTGCAGTTTTTCCACTGATATGCTCCTCACTGAGGCATTAATTCAGGTTAAGCAGCAAGTTCACATGCATCTGACAGATGGAGTCTTCTCTAACAGGAGGATCTGTCTTTCATGAGGCAATGGCGATACAAACACCCCAATGTACAAAGCTAAATTACAGAGCAATCTTTGTTCAAAAATTGAAGGAATAGAAGAACAGTGTTTAACAAAATAAAACCAAAGCACTTTAACCCTTTGTTTAGTGAAAAACACATTAATCAGAATTAGGGAACAGCAATGATTTTACATTACAAATATATCTCAAGGCCAAACTCCTGCTGGAGAAAACAAAAAAACCATGACATTTTACCTCCACCTTTACCGACTTCTACACACACTTTGGGTTCAGTCTTTCCCCAGCTTGATGATGACTAAATTCTATATATTTTTGGAGTATATGTAACTATATGAAATATGCTTAAAAACTGCTCTTTTACTCCTTTTACTTAGGATTAAGTCAAATGGGACTAAGCAAGCCATTTTGGCATTATGGAAGGTTATGGAAGCGTAATTACAAGAAAACGAATTTCTGGAAAAACAAGTCAAAATTGTGAGATTTTGTGCAAACTAAGAATACTGAGAAAACAAAATATGATATAAAAACACAGCATTACAGAACTCAAGAATCAAAATGTTTCAATCTTCATTATTAGGTCAACAAAAGTTTAAATTGAGGTGATTAAAAGTCTTCATTTCAAAGTGTTAAAGTCTGCGTGAACCGGAAGTTGCTGATGTACTTCCAATTGAAACTTATATCAAGTAGGGGGCTGGGCTTTCTTTTTGCGCAAATTTTACTCAAAGAAAACTAACGGTAAAAGGGGCCTGGCGAAAGCAAATGGTCAGACTTTGAACAAACTTTTTTTCAGTGGATTAACTTGCACAGATTAATTGTTCACCTAAAGAATAACAATGTACGCTAGCAAAATAAATTCACACAGACTTTAACTCTGACTTTAGAGTAAAGATGTAATGATGAAGCGGTTGAAAATCAATTCAAACTTTTGATGATTAAAATTGGTTTAGAATTACGTTGTATTTCTGTTCATTTTGCCTCTGAACGATATATTAGAGTAGTGTTCATAAATGCAGAGCTGTTTTGTTTACAGCAGTAACCCAGGAAACACCATATTATTGCTGTTCATAAACACCACCTTCTGGTAGAGTGTGAACAGAACCTCATAAGGAAAACATAACTATTTTACGTTTTGTCAGTTTAGTGGCTAATTTGTACGAATTCATAGTTCAGTCGTACGAAAATTATGATTTTTTTTTAAAAGAGCCATGGCACCAAACCCCACCCCTAAACTTAACCAAAATTGGGGGATGAGCAAATTTGATTAATAAGATCGTACAAATTCATACAAATTAACCACTAAATCAAAACGTTATGAATTGCCATGAGATAGCATTGAATGTTTTATAGGAGGCCAGTAGTTTCACAAATCTAAAGTCAGACCATTCTCTTTTTGCTTCAAATTTTTTAATTTTACACTCTAATTTAGATTAAAAAAAAGAATTATGCTGAATGTATGTCGTATCTTTTGTTTATATGAACAATCGACTTTTTTAATTTTTAATTTAATTTTAATTTAGTTTTGTAACATTTCAGTTTCAAAATAGACTAATAAAAGGACACTTTATAATGTATAATGTCTTTAATCTCATTTTAGATAAAAAACTGTGAGAAAATCGAATCGTGAAATCAAAATCGAGAATCAAATCGAATCATTACATCCCTAATTCAGAGGGGAAAAAACTTTTGGCTTTTTTCTTAGATTTCTATATGAAATGGTCAGAACTCAGAATTTACTTTATAGTTTTATTTCTATTATTTATTTACATTTTCATTAGATTTTTGGATTAAATGTGGCATTTTTGCCAAAAATAACAAAAAATAACAAATAATAAGTAGGGTGGCACGGTGGCTCAGTAGTTAGCACTTTCGCCTCACAGCAAGAAGGTTGCTGGTTCGAGTCGGCGTTGGTTGGCGTGGGTTTCCTCTGGGTGCTCCGGTGTCTTCCACAGTCCAAAGACATGCGCTATAGGTGAATTGAATAAATTAAATTGGTCGTAGTGTAGTGTGTGGGTGTGTGATTGCAAGAGTGTATGGGTGTTTCCTAGTACTGGGTTGTGGCTGGAAGGGCATGCACTGCGTAAAACATATGCCGCAATAGTTGTGGCGACCCCTGATAAATGATGGACTAAGCCGAAGGAAAATGAATGAATGAATGAACATTTAATAAGTCAGCCAAATTCAGCATCAAGTTCTGATAAAACCATCAATACACAGAACCCACACTTAAAAAATGAAATTTGCTGTTTGTTTGAACTACTTATTAAAATTGAGCTGAAACAATACAATTCTTGAGTCCTTTGGGGAACAACTTAATTGTTTTATGTTCAATCTACTTAAATTTGTAAATGAAAACTAACAAGTTAAATTAATTCCTTTATATTGTCCCGACACAAATCGATGTGGATCACAGCATTTTTTTTTTTTACAGTGCATAAAGCAACAATAACTACAGTGATCAAATGCTAAGGATGCTAGGAGACTGTCAGCTAGAACTGAGCGGGAACAGGGTGAAAGTGAGTAACGTAGAATGTTTGTGGGACAGAAGGTGTGTTTGAACCCTTTCATGACGGGACAGCAGAAGAGAGACAGCTGGCGCTTAGGCTGAGGCTGTTTATTTACCTCAAGCGGCAGCAAGAAAAAGCGCTCCACAAAAGAGGAACGTGAATGGCCTCTCATTGGGGAAGCCTTCCTAAACTTCTTTATGTAGGAGAGCCATTTAAGCACGCCACTTTTTTTGTTTGTTTCACATAGCAGCAGAAGAAGGCTTTGGGGACTTATAATCGAGCACATGACCTTACACACTACAGCTGACGGCAGAAGAGAGAGAGAGAAAAAAAACAAGACACTAAATAACAGTCTGTCAGTTGTGAACAGGAAAAGAGCATTGGTTGGCTGAAATCCTTAAGTGTACAACAATTACACAACATAAAACAATGTTGTGATCAAAATGCAGTTGTTTTTGTTTTCTTGTGCTACATCATGTTAAAGTCAGAGATTCTTTGTTTTTGGAAAAGTAGTTTGTCTATGGAAAAGTAGTTTAGATTATTATTTATTTAATGTATCTATTTATTTGTTTATAACTTTATTTTATTATTATTTCTAAACTTCTAATTCATTAGAATGTAACAAAAAAAAAAAGCTGTAGCATCTAGTAAAATATGACAAAACAATAAAAAAAAGAAAAATACTAAAAATAAAATGTGTGTATACTTTATATTTATTTATTATTTTTAACCTTTATTTGTAAGATTAAAACACAGAAGTTGGGCAGCACGGTGGCGCAGTGGGTAGCGCTGTCACCTCACAGCAAGAAGGTCGCTGGTTCGAGCCTCGGCTGGGTCAGTTGGCATTTCTGTGGAGTTTGCATGTTCTCCCCGTGTTCGCGTGGGTTTCCCCCAGTCCAAAGGCATGCGCTATAGGTATGCCAAATTGTCCATAGTGTATGTGCGTATATGAGAGTGTATGGGTTTCCCAGTGATGGGTTGCAGCTGGAGGGGCATCCGCTGTGTAAAACATATGGCGGTTCATTCCGCTGTGGCGGCCCCAGATTAATAAAGTTACTAAGCCGAAAAGAGAATGAATGAATGAATGAATGAACACAGAAGTAGCAACAAGTCAAAATCTGACAAAAAAAAATTACATATTTTTATAGGTATATATATATATTATAATTATTATTTTACCTATATTTGTAAGATTAAAATACAGAAAAGGTGTAGCAACAAGTAAAATCTGACTTACTAAAAATTAATAAAAAAAAACAAATACCCTAAATATAAATAAAAAGGTACCCTAAAAACATTTTTCATCATTCAAACTACTAACACATTGCTTAACTGAAAAAGATGTTTCTCCAGAATCTAGACACATAATTGCATATGATTTTTTTCTACAAGTAATTAATCAGATCTGTTGTTTCTAAGTCACTATATTAGATTATGTTATGATTATTATTATTATTGAAATGTTATGTTGAATTAACTAAGAATTTTTTGGAAAAAAGGCAGAATTGCAAGTTTAAATTGCAGTGTTTTTATTTTGGATTGTCAAAATCTCAACAAAAAAAAAATATATAAATAAATTAAAATTAATAAGTCAAGTAAAGATTTCGCTTAATTTCAAAATTCCAAAAAGAAAATCGAAAAATGCTAACCCAGAATTCAGAAACAACAGTCAAAAGTGTAAGATGTAAACTCAGAATTCAGAAAACAGTGAAAACTTTCAGATGCAAACTAAAATAAAAGAAATGATGCAAGATATAATCCTCCGTTTATTTAAAGATTTGCAAATTCATCCGGATATTGAGCATTTAATGACAAAAACACACACTACACAAAACAACTGTACCAAAGACTGTACTAGTAAAGATTTAAGTGCAAGAAGCTTACAAGATTATCCAAAGGAAACATTTATAATAGCATATTATTGTTTGGGCTTTCACTCTGACATACATCTGACTGATGAAGACTGCCCTCTTCTGGAGGAATCAAGAATAAGTTTGTTTTGTCATTGAACCAGCAAACCCAAAAGTTGTTTCTTCAGCATCATTTCTCAAGTAATGAATTAGATCTTTTATTTCTGAATTATGGCTTTTAAACATACTAACTGTCCCAAATATTGAGAAATAACTTACATTTACAATAAAACTGCAGGACAAAAAAATAAAATAAAATACACATCAAGCATTTTCTTTAATATCTTATTCAGCCAAAGAGGTATAAAAGTGGCCAAAAATATTACGTGACCTGATGTACTTGTGTAATAAAATATTAGGTTATGAATGGTTATGTCATGTTAGTGAAAATGTATGTCATGTTAGTGAAAATATATTTGCATGATTGTTACAATAATCCAGGCTCTGGTCTTGAGGTAGAACATATGACAATCAAAATATTTCCGAATGTATGTGGGGTGGAGCAAAATATATAGAGGAATTATGAAACGGTCTCACCTAAATATGACTCGGAACTGCATTATAGGAAAAACAAATGTTGTAAACATGTAGAATCTAGGTTCATCTAACTCACATTCACATATAAAAGAGTTAATTTCTCTTCTTCTCCATCCTACAGTTTCTGAACAACAACCTGAAACTTGCCTATAAAGAGAGAGAGAGAGAGAGAAAAAAAAACATTTTACTTGAGTATATGCTTGCCATTTTTATGACATCATATAGACAAAAGTGTATGATTTTATTTATTCATCAATTTACTATATACCATGTATTGTATATAGTAAATTTATATTAAATCAATGTTAAATATACCTGAACATTTCAGAATGCTGCAAGCACACCGCGAGTCATGTGACTAGAACCATCCAATCACTTTGTATGGCATATACACATTTCAGTAATAACGGTAGACTAATTCCCTCAGACAAACGCGGAGCACCCAAACACTGCAGTGCTTTTTAATGGCCTACATAAATAAAACTTGTATCAGAGCTGCTGCAAGAGTTTGTCATCCTCTGAGAAAGCGGTTGATGGTCGACTAGCAAAGACAGATAGACGTTAGCGCAAATCATGTTAAAAACTGCGAAGAAAGTGACGTGTTTTAAACGTGATGTGAACGGCCCCTTAAAGAGCTTCTTAGAGGCCCTTTAAAAAGCTAATAGAACATGCTTTATTGATAAAGGTCACTCAAAAATGAAAATTTGTCATCATTTACTCTTCCTCCACTTGTTTCAAACCTATTTGTGTTTCTTTCTTTTGTTGAATACAAAGGAAGATATTCTGTTGAGAAAAAAAACAGCCATTGACTTCCATAGGTTTTTTTTTTGTTTTGGTTTTTTACTATAGATGTCAATGGCTGCTTTTTTCCCAACATTCTTCAGAATATCTTTCTAACAGAAGAAAGAAGTTCATAAAAGTTCAGAACCACTTGTGAGTGCGAGTAAATGATGAGGAAATGTACATTTTTGTACATGTTTTAGCATCATAGATTTATTCATCAAGTTTTGTACTGTTCACCCGAAAATGAACATTTACTCATTACTTACTCACCCTCAAGTGGTTCCAAACCTTAGTGAGTGTCTTTATTCTGTAAAACACTAAAGCAGATATTTAGAAGAAAGCTGAAAACCTGTAACCATTAACTTCTATTGTAGAAATAACAAACACTATGGAAGTCAATGGTTACAGCTTTCTTCAAAATAGCTTCTTTTGTGTTCAACCTAACAAAAGAAACTCAAACAGGTTTGTAACAAGCAACAGAAGTGATTAAATAATAACAGAATTTTGGGGTGAACTATCCCTTTAAGCCGGAACACTGGGTTATTTCAATATGCATATTGGTGCAATCACTGATTTTAAGACTGGTGTAAAACGTACATGATGGCATTAGAGAAACCTCAGCAGTGACCACACTCTCCAGACCCAGGTTAGAAAGAGCTCCTCGAATCATCCCGCAGGAAAAGGCCAAATACTGCAGACAGCACACAAATATACATCCATCAAGAGCGCATTGCTCATGGTGTAATTATAATTTAGAATTTGATTTAATATCAATGGAGATTCAATATAGAAATATGATACTCACTTTAGAGGCTTCTTCAAGGTATTGCTTTCCACTGGAAAACTGAGTGAGTAGTGCAAATTTATTGTCCTGTAAGACGTATGTGCCCTAGAGCAAAGACATTGCAATCATGTTCAAATGTGTTGCAAATTAAAGGAATGGATCAATAGAACAACAAAAACTCAAGAGTTGTAAAGTTGTTAGTTTTTGATGATAGAATGTTCATTTTTGGGTGAACTCTCCCTTTACATTACACTAAGCTGCATCATATTTACTAAATTAAATTAGTTTTTACTACTTTTGGGCTGCTGATTTCAACAATAGTGTGGGTTTGCTCAATTATGTACATTTATGTAAATATTATGTTTTTTTTTTGTTACTTTTGAGAACCATTTGAAACTAAAAGTCTATTGTGTTTTATCACATAATCAGCAAATGAAAAGAAAAAAAATATTATTCCTATAAAATTGTTTGTATAAGTAGTTAAAGTTTTATAAGTATCAGTTGAACTTGATTTTCATATGCATGGTATAATAAACCATAATTCAGATTTTATGGTTAGAAATATGGCCAGATGAAAAATGCAAAAATGACATCTGATGTTTTACTACATCCAAACAGTAACAGAAATTCTCAGATTTATTTTTAAAGCACATTTATTCATAAAATTTGAATATATATATTAATAGATGGAACTGAACGTTCAGACCTGATGGTTGGTCCTCAAATTGTCAATTTGTTTTTTGAAGATAGTGCTCCAGAAGTCTTTACAGACAAACTTCATTATGTCCAAGTCATCTTTGAAAGTGGGGCAGTCTTTCGTAAACCTTTTGGAAAAAAAACATGTGCAGAATCATGTCATCATTAGATTTAGATGGAAGCTTGTTTACTTTCCACCATGGATAAAAAATTTGTGAGCAAACAAGTCACCGTTTTGCTTTGAGTTCCCATCTCATTATTCTGACTTTTTTCACAGTACTGAACACATACAAACTCTATATAAACACATCAAATTAAATCAGACAATTACAAGGTGGTCACCTCAATCAAATTTTGTACCACCTCCACCATTAGACAGGCAGTCACAGCTACTGACAGGCCCCAAGTGATGCTCTGGTTGTGTGTTTAATTACATTTAATGTTAACCTTTTTAAATAAGATCATGTTTAACTTGATAAGATCACAATAATAATGTCAATTGTGTTTATTTCAAGTAGCAAAAAGTTCATGACTAGGATACCACCTCCGCCTCATTTTGATCCAGGAAAAACCCTGTTTATATACACTTTATGTGGAAATAAATATTCATAATATGGCTACAATAATGTTCCATCCATCATCAATCACAGTAACAGATACATTCATGTAAAAAAAGATTTTCTGGTATATTTTCATGGTTACAGATTCTAAGATAAAATGCATACATTTTAATGTACAGGCAAAAAAGGAAGAATTGTAAGTTACGAAAAAAAGATAAAACGCAATAACTTTGGATGTTTGTTTTTTAATATTGGGTAGGAAAACTGGTTTGAAAAAAATTATACTTCAGCACATGTAAAAACAACTTGCAAGACACAGTACATCACAATACCTCTCAATAAGTCCTTGTCCAACTCTGAAGCCCATCAACTCTAGAGTAGAAACACACGTCACTCGCTCCTGAAGAATGCAAATCACAGCATGAACGATGCAAATAAACAAGACAACATAATTATTAAAGAAAAGAAAATATGGTACCTTATCGATGTCATCACGGGTCGCCTGCTCTTTGTAAACATGAGCAACAATCTCCATGTGGAGGAACTCAAACAGAGCGTCATCTGCCATACCTGAAAGAGAACATCCACAGAAAGATCCTCAAACACCTGTAAAGACTCACACTGAAGAACGGACATTTGAAAATGAACTGCCTTTTTCTTCCACCTCTCAATATTTTTACTGACTAGAGATGAGAGAGATTTTGCAACCTGCTTCATGATGTCACTGTATTTTATTAAATATTTAAATACATAAAAGAATAAATATTGTTTTACGTAAACAGATAGCAGAACAGAAAAGCATAATACAAACAAAATATTTTTACACATATTTTGTTATTCATATATTCGTGTCTATTCCTGTAAATATGCAGCTGGGTCTTTCCGTGTCAACTCAACCAGCTAGAAGAGCTGTGTATTGTGTCTTCAGTGTTAAGTCATGTTTAAATAATAATTAAAACACTCACTCTTTTCATTTAAAGACTTTACATTGAAAATAAATATCTGATACGTAACCCTACAAACCATCAGCACTTATATAAATGTGCATCTAGAACTGTTGACATCTGCTCAGACAGATCAGCTAATGCTATTCTGCAAATCTGCGACGTTTAACGATACTCGCTTAATTTGTTGGCAGTAAATATGATGTGGCATCAGCGTAAACTCGTTTTAAATTACTTACTGCTTGCACGTCTCTTCAGGTGTGAAATAAAAATACATTTATGAAGAACCAAACACTTATCGGTCTTCAGTTCTACTGCTGTAGCGCCTATTCTGACAACCAATACTGCCACCTGCTGTAGTGGAGGAAAACGTGGCAATTTTTCGTCTCTCAAATTACGTATTATTTTCTTATTTCGCAATATTACTATTTATTACTGTAGTTTCTACTGTGTTAATCGCATGCAGCGTTGACAGGACATAATTCAAAAGTATTAAAGAAAACATTACAGACTCCAGTACTTTAAACAGTAGTATCGATACATAACGTTAGCTAGTTAACCAAGATATCCTTACGAAAATGAACGGCTTTATTATATTAGAAGGGTATAAACCTCATTTTTATTTATTCATTTGCCTCACTAATTACATAACCGATGTCTCACTACAAATACCTTGCTTAAACCATGGTTAGTGTAGCAAAATAATGGTGAATTTAGGGTTACCATATTTTTATTTTAGTTTTTAAATTGTTACTATTGTATGTGTTATTTACATTTATGTGTCTATTATTATTTGTAGTGAAACCATTGTTCATTTTCGTTAGGTTATCTAGCTAGCTAGCTAATTGGATGGATGGTCAGTCTAGAGAAAGAGATATAGACAGACAGATAGATAAATTACATGCATAATACATACATTAATAGTATTAATTTAATAAATTAATTTAATAGTGGATTTTATTTTCACTAGCACTGTGTTTTAGCTTGACTCTTTGATACAGTACCCATATTGTACATAAAAATGGATTCTCAGTACCCTGTATGTGTGAAAGAGAAAGAATTAGTTGTTACACAAAAGATTTGCATGTGTAAAAACAGTATGACACCACACATCAGTGAAATATTACTTTATAATAAGAGGCAAGCAGTTATTGAAATTAACAGACTTGTAAGTTCATACTAAATCACATACGAGTTGAGATTAGATGATTAAACATCTTGACAAGACACACTCTTTCATTGAAATCAGCCTTGAGGTGTGTCCCAAATCTGACTGGAAGAAACTCATACTTTTACACATCTTTAAGCTTACCAGCGACCTTTTTTTTCTCAGATAATGCTAGATGATTACGGACATAAATCTACCTTGGTCCAAACTGTGATTTCAAATCAGTCACTGAATGACTTACCATCTAAAATACACATCAAGTGTTAGTTCGCAAACAACCCAGACTAAATAAATAATAACAATGAGTCTATTGTTCTAGTTCTCCAAAGTGTTACTGATTAAAACATCAGAGCACCAAATACTTTCCTATGAAACTGAAAAAAACAGAAAACACATATTCTGCTGATGTTTCAGACATTGCACTCCTGAAACATCTACATGACAAAAGACTTGAGTTCCTACCAAATGCATAATGTCGCAAATGAACAGCACTCAATCATGCTTACACAGTCCATTCTGCACAATAGCGTTCTTGGTTGAAGATGAAATCTCTAAAGAAGGTGGACTAGAGGCGTTTTTGTTGCGTCCTTCCATTGTTTGAGAAATCTCATTTTCACAGGTCGGTTCAGAAGCAGATCTTTTGTGGACTTCCAGGACTGAAACCTTCCAAGGAGTATCTGTTGGTTCGGTTTTGGGCAAGATGAACATGGGACATGATTCAAGAGTCTGCGTTTGAGCTTCGTGCACGTTCAGACTGACCGAGGAGTCCATCTCTGGGGTTTTGACCTTGGGCTGGTGGTTCCTGGTGAAATTGGAGAGCTGCTCCAGTACCTGGATCTGGCGGTCCATCATTCCCAGCATGCTGCAGTGGAAGGCCCTCTGCTCGGCCAGCTGCTCTCCGAGCCGGTGGTTCAGGATGGTCAGTTGCTGGAGGATGAGGCTGCTGGTCTCCTCAGAAGTTCCTGCCAGGATAAAACAAGAACAATTGTAACTTGAAAGCAGTGTTGGGTGAGTTACTGCAAAAAAGTAAATTATTACTAAATACATATTTAAAATTGTATTTAAATTACTTTCTAATTACTTGGTCTTAAAAGTAACTTAATAAATAATAAGTAGTTTAATTTCTTGACTAAATTCTAAAACTTCTCAAATTCTCAAAGCAAATTAAACTTTTAGATTTCTTTTTTAATTAACACAAATGTTAAATATGTATCAAAAAACAAAATGCTTTAAAGTAATAATAACACTATATTTCATACATACAATATATTGAGATTAATCTACTCAAATCATTGTTTCTTAAGCATGTGTATTCATCTGACAAATCTAAACTTATTTAGTTGAAAAACTGAGTTATGCTGGAAATATAGACCATTTTGAGGGATGTAAACAATAACAATGGTCCTAACGTATTTCCTGTTTCACATTTTTAATTTCCATAGCTTCCGAGAATCCCAAAACGTCCACACATTGATAAATAATGTCATGATAGTTTTAACGTTAGGTTATGATTGAATCGCCTCGTTACAGTTATGAAATAGTTTGACAACAGGCAGGAAATGTTCATGGGCCAATGACATCACCTTATTGAAATGGTCTATATTTGTATAATATATATTAAAAGTCTATATATTTACAATTACTCTGCTTTTCTGAACAATCTTAATTTATACATAACTGTTGAATTGATGCAAAGTATTTTAGGCAAGTATATTTTAAGTAACTAAGTTAATTACATAAAATTAAAAGTAATCCCTTACTTTACTTTTTCATCAGAAATGTAATTTAATTACAGTACAGGAACTAATTATTTTGTAACTTATTACACCCAGCACTGCTTGTAAGATGCTTTAACACACTAGTTCACTTTCAGAATAAGCATTTCCTAGTAATTTACTAACCCATGCCTTTGAGGAAAACATGCAAGATTGTTCTCTATATATTGGACTTCTATTGTGCTCTGCTTTGGCACTAGCTTTGGGATGCAAGCATTTGTGGTTAAAAATGTATAATTTTTTTTTTTTTTTAAATGTCCAAACGCCAGGGGCAACACGGTGGCACAGTGGGTAGCACTGTCGCCTCACAACAAGAAGGTCGCTGGTTCGAGCCCTGGCTGGGTCAGTTGGCGTTTCTGTGTGGAGTTTGCATATTCTCCCCGTGTTCGCGTGGGTTTCCTCCGGGTGCTTAGGTTTCCCCCACAAGTCCAAAGACATGCGCTATAGGTGAATTGGGTAAGCTAAATTGTCCATAGTGTATGTGTGTGACTGAGTGTGTTTCTCAGTGATGGGTTGCAGCTGGAAAGGGCATCCGCTGCATAAACATATGCTGGATAAGTTGGCGGTCCATTCCGCTGTGGCGATCCCAGATTAATAAAGGGTCTAAGCCAAAAAAAAAAATTTATGAATGAATGAATGTCTGAAGCTACATTGAAACTGTAGTTTGGAAGTTCAAACCACTGATCACCTTAGAAGTCCACTACATGGAGAAATATCCTGCATGTTTTCCTCAAAACTTTGACCTTCATAAAGGCTTCAGAAACAGCCATCACTAATGGATATTGCATATACTATAATCACAAACAATAACGTTATTGTGCAGCCCTAGTGTGAACGAGCCTTGAGTCCTGAATCTGGTTGTTTCATGAGTCTTCTCAACACTTCTCAAACGTTTTTTAGCAGATAAAACTGAATCAATATATCACCTGGGAAATCATCATGGCTGCAGTCAATGGCATCTCTGGTACTTTCTGTGCTGTTGGGCGTGCATAGGGAAGGTGGTTCAGTCTTCACTGCATAGAGGTATTCTCCTGACAGGCCCAGGGTCATCACTTCATCTGGTCCTACAGCCCAACTTGGAGGCTCAGAACCAGCCACGTCTTCTGGATTCAGACTCTCGTCTACTTCAGGTTCAAGGTTAGAAGGCATGCTTTCAAGATCACATTTAGGGATTAGACCTTCAGGCCAAGGACCTGGAATAGGAGACAAACAAGACAAAATCTCACCTTACACAGAGATTGCATTAAAATGCCTTGGTATTGAGACTTCTTTGGTCACGTGATCACTCTTGAATACAGGGGTAAATGGGGTCTAAAACTTTGTTCTTGACAGCTTCCAAATGTAGTCGAAAATGAATTTGACTGGATTGCTTTTATGGTCTAGATCAGGGGTGTCAAACTCAGTTCCTGGAGGGCCGCAGCCCTGCACATTTTAGTTCCAACACGCTTACCTGTAGGTTTCAAACAAGCCTGAAGGACTCAATTATTTTGATAAGGTGTGTTTAATTAAGGTTAAAACTTAACTGTGCAGAGCTGCGGCCCTCCAGGAACTGAGTTTGACACCTGTGGTCTAGATGATCATGTGTTCGAAGGTATTAAAACAGCCACAAAAGACCACCTACTTTTTGAATAAACTTTGCAGTTTACAATCAGAAGTTGGTTAAAAGGCATAAAAAAAATGGCACAATGTTCTCTTGCTAGTCCCAATTCTAACAGAAACCCACAGCATTCTACATAGTTCATCACCCTCAAGTGGTTCCAAACCTCTAAGACTTTGCTTCTTCAAACAAGATGAAGAACTTTCAGAACTAAGCAACCCCGGAGGCCATTGACTACCATTGTATGAAAAGAAAAAAGACATTTCTCAATATATCATTATGTTTCAGAGGAAAGTCTTAACCGTCTATGTGCATTAGGGAAATACAAATCATACACTAAAGCACGCCAATAGTACCAGAAAAAACAATTCTTTATTTCCACACCCTCACATCACTCTGAAAAAGTTCACAAGAAGAAAAGTTATTTCTTCCTCGGAATAGAACATATTTGAGGAATGTTGAAAGACCTAGCAGCCACTGACTTCTCTTGTAAGATCAAAAATATCCAAATATCTTATTTTATATTCTAAGAAAGTCACGTGTGTTTGGAATTAAATGAGGGTGGAAAAATGATGACATTTCAATGATATGTCAATGATTCTATGAATACAAAAAATTTGTCAACTTAAAACAAATGTAAACATTTAATGTGACCACCCATATAATGCATATAGTGCAAAGTTACCATAAGCTACTTAGCTTATCAAGTTAGAACTGAAAGAAATCTATATTTTGTTTTTCAGTGGAACTCACTTTTGTGTACAATAAAAGAGAATATGGAAATGAATTTAACTCCATACTAGGCCAATTTTGATACTCTAATTTTAAACCACTAATGTCAAATATGGTGCAACAGATCTTGACGCAATATATTTGTTTGTACAGTTCCTATAGAAAATCAACATACCCAAATTAAATCATATTCCAAATAACTTTTCCAGCGTTTGAAATGTTTTTGTGGCCTTCTTCGAACCTGTGCCTTTCTATAACTTTATCCCAAAAGTCGTTTAAGAAAAGCAGGGTGTAATGTGATTAAAGGTACAGACTTTCAGAGGGTATGATGATTTTCTAGGGGCACTGTATGCGAACATAAAAAAAAAATTGAGAGCTGTTGTGAAGATTATCAATAAATTACTTATACGTCATGCAAAATCATATGATTTTATGCATCAAATATTCGTTGTAAAAAGAGAAAAATCAACGTTTAGCAACCCATTCGAATTTGGAATGACATGAGGGTGAGCAAAGTACAGAACATTAGTTTTTTCCAGTGCATACAGACAAATAAACAAGTGATAAAAAAAGAGCAGTACTGTCTGCATGGTCATCCAGGTCTGCGAGTGACCGTCCAAGCAAAGCGTGTCCATCGATGAGGCCGTCCTCCCTGCTTCCCGTCTTTGGTCTGCGCACCAGCATATGATCCAGCATGTGGAAGTAGCGGAAAGACTCGACGGCGGAGAGGCGCGCAGCAGGACTTCGGTAGCTGGCCAGTTTGATCTTACGGTACTTGTGTTTAAGGCTCTTCCAGCGGTTGCGGATCTGGGTGACGGTGAAGTGGATGCCGCGCTTTGCCAGACTGAGCCTCAGGCGTCGGAAGAGGGATTCGTTCCGCTGACGCTTCTTGTCCAGCTCGTGGACCAGACCCATCTGCTCTATGAGGGCCAGCATGGCAAATGTGTCCGGTTCTGTCCACCACTTGTTGGGCTTCTTCTCGTTCAGGTTCATGGTCTTCACCCTGGTTAAGGCCCCTATACATGCAACCCACTTCGGAAAGAGAGAAAAAAAATTAAGATGATTTCATTACGATGTCATTATTATCAAAATCCTTGAGATCAATACTTCGGGTCTGAGACCACAACAAAAATTTGGGAACCAAAATAAACTTAAGTTTAAGTAAATGTAAAACATGCATGCATCTGTGCGCTATGAGAGTATTACGGTATACCATCGTTTTTTCAGATCGGTTTGAATATTGTTACACCCTTAATACGTAATCAGATGTTTTATTACAGGTTTTGCTTTTCCTTCCACTTTTTTACAATTTTTTTTGTTTTCTGTAAATAATTTGCCAAATGGAGATATTTATTACCCTATGTGATCATATTTTTTGAGAAATCATTCTAAAAATGTAGCATTTAAGTTTAAAGAAGCTTAATTTCTAAAACTGTGTTCTGAAATCTTGTCTTTTTCTTCATTTTACTGTTACATCTTTTTATTGTTCTGTGCAGCCTCTTACTAGGTCAAATATATGACAATGACCATTCAAACACTGTATAAATGAGCATGAAATGGAAATTGTGATTTTTCTAAGTTGCATTCTTTCTATTCTGATACAGTAAAGTACAGTATTGAGTCCCAGCTCCCAATAATTTCCTGTCTATACTCTACTGTCCTGTTGAATTAAAAGTATTGAAAAATTATATATATAATAATAAATAAATAATTTAAAAAATTGTATTTATTGGTCAAAACTATCTAACAAAAAATGTAATTTACAGGTAAAAAGTACACATTGGCAGCAATAATTATAATCCTTTAATTTTGTTTCTCCCTTGTAGGGCTGCACGGTCAATTGAAGGTGATTATCATCCACATTTTGTCAGTAAAGTTGGCTCTGTAATCAGTAGTAAACATCCAGTGCATGCTATCAAATGTAGCAGCATTTACTCCACGGAGTAGTAGCTCAGTGACAAGCTACGCAGACAATTTCAATAGTATCTGACTGCAGACTTGCATATGCAAGCGGAGACATGCAGGTGTGCACATTAATGGTCTCGTGAAGTGCTTTGAAATGTGCATTTTTATTTGATATTTGACGTAATCTAAACCGATACATGAAGAGAGGGTGGGACATAGTGTAGCCCGTTCCCTTTGTAAAAAAACATCAAATAGCGTTGAGCCTAAGCGCATCAAATGTCAAGCGTCTTGAAGGGAGCTGGGCATGTCAGATACTAGAGAGCATTTGATTGGTCACGATTTGATGAGACTTAAGTTTGAGGTGACGTGAAAATAAAACGTTGATCAATTTAGGCATAAGTGACAAACTACAAGCCTTATCTTCTAAATGCGAATTTTGTCACAGTTTTGCAACAGACTAGCTTATAAACATCCTAAAAACTAACAATACTGATACTAAAATCTAAAAAACTTTATTTTCATTTTATGGGAGCTTTAAAAGCATTACATTCAGCTCAGCACCTGGCACCCGGTCTCGACAATTTAATTGTATTATAATCATTTTGTGATATTGACAGATGTTTACGTAGCACCTCAGTGAATTATGGCTCTTTGCAGTGAATGCTGCTATACCTGATCTGAAAGCATGTGAAAATGACATTTTCAACTGGAAGTCAAAAAAAAATGTCCACAAGGAAATATTTGGATTGCTATTTGCTAATTGCAATGATGTCACATGAGTGTCAGGTTGCTGAAAAGGAGGGATTTTTGTCACTGCACTGGTCATCAGAGAATAGATGTAATTGCAAGCTTGTTCTTATTATCATATAAAAAATAATAATAATAATAATACACAGTGATATAGCAAATGTTATAATAAAAATTGCAATACTACGTTAAAAATAAGAATTGGACATTCTTGCTTAATGGTAACATATTATTCATTTCATTATTAATATATTATTAAACTGATCATAAAATGTTGTCACTTGACAGTTACATTTTTAAATATAGCAGACAGATGCGTTTTCATAGTAGAAGTCGAATGCGAGTCATTATAGTACATTAGACCTAGTCATTATTAAAGCAAGTGACATTGATAATCATACAGTAGAGATCAGTCCACAGACCTGTTAAGTTGTAGGCCTTCTCCTGCACATACTGTAGTGCTGCAGGGATTCATCGAAAACGCCTCCCAATCTGATGAGACGCGGTGCATTCGCCAAATGACCGACTGCGTAAAAACATTTAGATGTCTGATGATGGCGAACAATTTTCAACGTTATCAGCACACTGAGAACATCTGTTTACTTCATACTGAGCCTTTTCCTCTTGATTCCTCATAGAAATGAAAGTGAGGGTAGAATGACCATTAGCCTAAACTCCGAAACCTGGCATAGGCAGATATTAGCGTCCCGTATTATATTTATAGTTGGTCGTATATAATGACTGTGTGTTTATTATAACTCTTCAATGTGTGTTTTTTATTTAAACGACATTAAGGTATGACAAGTGTCGTTTTTCAAATGTAAATTGTTGTTCAGGACGTTGGTGAGTTGTCGCGTGTCGCGTGGTACTTTTTAAAGCGCTGACGAGGAAGGACCAATCACAGTCGTTTAATGGTTCCATTTTTTTTGTAAATAATCGTTCACAGATTCATAATTTTGATTCTGTTTTGCCCGTTATGTAGGAGTCAGTGGATTGTCCATAATTTCTTAATTGGTCGTTTAGGTGCACACATTTCTACAGTAAAGCAAAACAAACATTGGGATTTTGAATTTTGGATGTGGCTCAATGTTTGACTCGGGTTTTTTGGGCCGTCAACCACCCTCTAGTGGAAGACATCTAACGTAAAATAGAAAGCAGCATCTTTGCTAGTGCATTTTCAGATCTCGACTGGTTGAATAACATTACTTTGTGAGTTTGATACTGCCATCTGGTGTTTCGGGGAACTCGTCGATTGTTTTTTTTCATACACAGTTACACATAAGACTTTAAAGTAGTAAAAACTTTATAAGGAAGTGGAAATCTGTTATTTTAGACTTTTATTTCGGTGTGAAAAGCAAAGCTGAAGTGACCACGAAATATGATGTAGGCTACATGCGTTAATTAGCAGAGGTGTTTGGATTATTTTATTGGTGTGGACAGGACTGTACACAAGATGTTTCTGTTACTTTTAAAGATATTATTTTTGGTTATCATGAATCTGCCTCTACTAAAAGAATGTTGTGTTATAAATTTAATTTATTTTCTTTGTAAATTCCATATCCACAAATGCAAATTTACTAATACCGAACCATATTTTCCTGTTTTTTGCAAGAATTTAGTCATTATTTAAATACAATTTCATTATCTAAAAATAAGAAAGCAAACAGAACTATTTCATTTTGTTATATACTGTAATTGATTCTTAAACGTCTTACCCTCAAGTTTATATCATTCATTCATTTTCTTTTCGGCTTAGTCCCTTTATTAATCTGGGGTCGCCACAGCGGAATGAACCGCCAACTTATCCAGCATATGTTTTACGCAGCGGATGCCCTTCCAGCTGCAATCCATCACTGGGAAACATCCATACACACCCATTCACTACGGACAATTTAGCTTACCCAATTCACCTATACCACATGTCTTTGGACTTGTGGGGGAAACCGGAGCACCCGGAGGAAACCCACGCAAGCACAGGGAGAACATGCAAACTCCACACAGAAACGCCAACTGACCTAGCCGGGAACCAGCGACCTTCTTGCTGTGAGGCGATTGTGCTACCCACTGCGCCACCGTGCTGCCAGTATATATCATGTTCTTTATTATTTTCTGTCTCTCTCTCTCTTTCTCTCGTATCTTTTTTTCATTGACAATGTAATTCATGTACTGTATACAAATATTGTTACAAACATGTCAACTGTTTTTTGCAATTAAAAAAAAGAAGAAAAAAAAGGATCTGGACTGTACTGTACACAGTGACATCATCAGATTCTGAGAGTTTCTCCATCTTTATGTTTGTATTTTGAGAGTTTTGAGAATTTGGGACAGACGTGTTTACCAGTCACCTTTAAAAAAAAAAAAAAGAAAGAAAGTTGCTGTTGATTTTACAGTCTCTGTTTTTGGAGAACAAAATACCACGCAAACTGAATCTCCAAGACATAGTATTTTTAAGCTCACGTTTTTTTCCATCAAGAACCAGTACTTACTCATTATTTAGTAGTACTTGCTTCTTATTTTTATTTCAAGATCCAGTACTCGTTATAGTGCGTATTTTTTAGAGTAACGTACATACCAGTAACTAACTGACACTTTGGCTAGTACTTGCATATGTAAATGATACTAGACAGTTAGGCTACTATTCACTAATAAAATAAGGCTACCATAAATGTAAAGAATTATTATTATTATTATTTAATGAATAAGTAGGAGGGAGTAGGGACGGTTGCAACATGACCATTTCTTCAGTATAAAACTCATTTTTAGGTAAAAATAAAAAATAATAATAATAATATTTTTTTTAATGTTCAGAAAAATTCTCATACTGTCTAATCTGTTTTTGTGAAACATTATTCATTTGTATAATTTAAATGACTGTTTTTTTTAGCTTTAAATAGGTATAGCATATAGCTATCAAGCGTTAAGGCTGTTGTTTCTCCCTAGCATAGACAGTTTAATCATGGTTGACAGAGTTGGGACAGTTGCAACAGCATGTCCCCAATTACAAAATTCATTTAAAAGCTTGCCATATTAACAATGTACAATTTTATTACAGTTTCAATGTAATCTAATAAAAAAAAAAATTAAAAAAAGAATTCTTTAATTAATTCATTCATTTCAAAGTTCAAAGAAGTATTTTAGGAAAGGTTCAGTCTAGATTTTCAGTAAAAAATATTTTTGTTCATTATTTTTAGGCCTGATAATTGGTTGTTGCTTGTTCTTTTAATAGTCTGTATTTACATGGCCGATTTAACACATTTAACAATTTAACCAATTTACATTTAGTCAGTTTACCAAAAAAACTAAAACAAATAAAAAACAACCTGATGTTTTAGAATTTTTATTATTATTGCATTTTAATTAATGTTGCAACTGTCCCTATGGGTTGTTGCAACCGCCCCCCTGCTCGGGGTCAGTTGCAACGTTTGACTTTGTCTGCTCAAGTTAAAATTTTGCACATATTATCATATGTACACATATTATAGCAATGTGGGTGGCTGTCTAGTAGATGTGGGTTTATTATATTACAAATTTGGGTTTCCACAAAAAAAACTGTCTCTGAGAAACTGAAGGAAATGCAAAAAGTGTTGCAACTGTCCTCACTCTCCCCTACTATAAAGTGCATTTGTCAACTCCAGTTCCTGCAGGGCCTCAGCTCTGCACAGTTTATTTCCAACCCTGCTTCAACACACTTACCTGTATGTTTCAAACAAGCCTGAAGGACTCAATTAGTTTGAACAGGTGTATTTAATTAGGGTTAAAGCTAAACTGTGCAGAGCTGCAGCCCTCCAGGAATTGGATTTGACACCTGTGATCTAATGTAACTAGACATTTAATGGATAAGTTCTGTAGTGAGTATTTTCACTGACAGAGGGCGCTATAGCTAGAGCAACACTTAGTTGCGTATAGCTCTATTTAAATTGGCAGAATGATCATTCAGCATCATCAGCTATTTAGGAAAGAGTGTGCGTGCGTGCGTGTGTGTATGCGAGATGTTGCCTGGGCTTGTGTGCTACACCCATAGATTGTAAAAAAAAAAAAGGCTGCACCTGTTGCACCTGTTTTTGTTTCCTTATCTAATAAAGGAATACAATTTCTAACAATGACCTGCATTGTGTGAAGCTTTTTACATATATGGTACATATATGGTACATTAGGGAGTTTGACATTACAAAGTCAAGTTTAATTTTATATGAATGTAATAATTTTCCCATTTTCTACCTATTTGTGTCCATGGTCATTAAACTATTAATACATTAAGGGTTTTGTATGTATATGTATGTACATATCCTATCTCATTAACATATCCTAGCTCTTCTGTCCAAGAAACTTTTATTAAAAACACAGATGATAATTTTATGATTTATGATCACGTGTTTTTGGAGTCATATCCCCTTATATAAATCACATTATAGCATTTTGATGTAATATTTCATTATGGCTGTCTTGTGACTTTACATCTGTAAAAATAGGGTTAAATAGTAAACAACATAGGCAACTACTCCTTATTTCAAGGTAAGGTGTCATCATCAAATTGGACTGATTTGAACAGTGACACTAAAAATATGTTAGAAAAACCTGAGCTCGATTAAAATCAGTAGTTTGAATAAACAGCAAACATCTTTTTTTTCGAGTGTAGATAATAAACAAGATTTCAAAAACATTTTGAATGAGAAAAAGATCCCTTTTCATAAATCTGCTCACCTTAAAATAAATCCTCACAATTTTAATAGAGGTCCAGCATTAAATCCTTTGCATATCATTCATTCTCCATCAGAAGCCAGTGGACGATTACTAAATGCCAACACTGGGAAATGACTATACACACAAACTACAGTGGAAATTTGTTTAAAACATTATACCGTTTTTAAACAGGCAGCTTGTGAAATACCAAACTACTACTGGATATCACTCGTATAATTTGCGCAGTACTGTGTAGTAAGGCTGTGCACATTATAAAGATTTATAGCATAAATAAATAAAAAGAAAGAATTAAAATGAATACTGAATACAATACAATGAGACTTTGCACTATACTGTAGGTACTTTCCAGTGCAACAACATGCATCTTGAAGTCATGTGAAGTGAAATAAACAGTTGCCCCATGGCACTCTAATAATGTGTTGTTTACTGATATGATCCAGTTATATTGGTACTGTTCAGTCCATTCCGGTAAAGAATGTCATCTCTGATCATCGCTTTAAGTTAATTTTTAACTTAACATTGTTCAAAACAGGCTTCACGGGTTGTTGTTTATTTAGATTCTGCAGCCATGGACTCGAGGACTGTGTTTGTCTTATTATGGATGCTGCTGCCGTACCCGTCTACTGGAATCAAACTAGATAGAGATGGCTATGTTGACATTACGATTGCAATTGGTGCAAAAGTCAAGCAGGATAAAACACTTATCGATAAAATCAAGGTGAATATGTATTTTAAATCATCACTTAAAAACATACTTTTTAATGACTTGTTTAATGTGGTTCCGATTTTTTTCTTTGTTTTTATTATCTTAACTCTGTTTTTCTCTAGTTTCTATGCATATCTTGAAGATGCTACTTTTAAAAGTGTTTTTAAAATCAAGTCTATTTATTTATTTATTTATTTATTGTCTGTTTAAGAAATTAATTTGCATTGCATTTTGTAAAAGATATTGCGGAAACTTTACCAATAGAAAAATAGGTACAGTATATAATCATTTTTAGCTGAGAGTGTTTGTGAATGAACAAATTAAGTTGCGTTCACTTTTGTGTAAACACACAGTCTTTTTAAAAGAAGAAAATTATCTTATATTTTATTTTTGTTCTCATTTTTACAGGAAATGGTCACCGATGGGTCATTTTATCTTTATCATGCTTTGGATAAAAAGGTCTATTTGAAAGACGCTACAATACTAGTTCCATCCCACTGGAGCTGTAAGGATTGCAGCCAAGCGAGAACAGAATCATTTGAAAAAGTACAGAGCATATATACTAATGTTATATTTGATAAAACGTGTTTTTAATTTTCACAATATTTGACACTATACTTTCATGCCCACACAGGCCAAAATAAAAATTGACCATGCTAATTTGATGGAACCAAGAACTAAACTGTATGGAGAATGTGGAAAAGAGGGAGAGTACATTCATATCACTCCAGACTTCCTCTTAAATGACACTGCCATTCAGATGTATGGACCAAGAGGTGAGTGGCATTTATTTATTACAAAATAATGATGTTAAAAAGTAAATACGGCACATTTTGGATTAATTGCAGGAAAGGTTTTTTTGCACGAATGGGCTCATCTGAGATGGGGCGTTTATGATGAATACAATGAAGAAGAACCCTTCTACCTCTCTAATGGCCGTGTTGAATATACAAGGTTATTAACTCTTGATAACATTATTATTGATGTTCTGCTCAGTTACTTGTCATTATTATTAATGTTCTTTTTATCTTTAGATGTACAACAAACATTGAAGGTCAGTATTTTGAGATTAATGGAGGATCTCTTCAATCATGCCGCATTTATCCAGAAACGTCATTACCTAGCTCGGATTGCAAGTTTTTTCCTAACAAGGATCAAAACACTGACAGCTCTGTAATGTTCTCACCAAGCCTGGAAGCTGTAAGTTCAAATGTTTCTTTACCCTTTACTAGTTTTAGTAGTTAAACTATTTTGTCATGTGATGACAACATAGGTTCAACAAAAGTGAGTTTACATTGAGATTCTGAGAATTTAGTTTGTTTGTTTAGGGGTTTTTTTTTTCATTGAATAAAATGTGTCACATTTTAGCTTGCTAATGAAGTTTATTTCACAAATATTTGTATTAAATATTTAACATGTTAAGGGAGTTTATGGTGTTCAGTTATATTGTCAGTAGCTATGTTTCCATCCAAAAATGCGAATTAACTTTATGCGCAAACCTGGATTATCGCATAAAAGACGTGCGAATAAAGCAGCGTTTCCATCCAACGAGTCAAAGTAAACAAAATCGTCACTTCCTGATTATCTGGCGCCAAATATCAACAGTAAAAACGGAATTTGCTGTGGTAGGAGAAGCTGAGTGAAGCTTTACTTCATTTAATAAATGACTTGCGCCTCAGAAGACAATCCTGACGCGCAGTGAACGCGCAGTGGCGTTTGAAGGCGTGACACGCGGAGCACAGACGCTCTTGATTCTGGAGGTCATTAATAATATAATAACACTAATACTGAAACGATTACAGCGTTTTAGAATGACCAAAACAACATTTCAGATGTTTTACAATGTGCTCAGCCTGCTGGTTTGTCCCACATTTTTATCATCACATGATCTCTTATAACAAAATCACATGACCTTTTTAATGCGCATACTGGAATTTGTTCGGTAAAAGTGTTTCCATCGCAGTTTATGCGCATCTTTTCTTATCGAATAAAAAGTTTATCCTACTCAGTTATGCGCATATGATTTTTATGCGCATTTTCAAAATTTATGCGCATCTTGGCGTTTCCATCAACCGATTTTTTATGCGCATCTCCAAAATGCGCATAAAAATAGGTGGATGGAAACATAGCTACTGTTTGACCTCTTTACAACTGTTTGAGCATAGTCAACTGAATAAATCAGTCATAAATCTTGAATATTTGGCAGAGACTTGGCAGAGAGGTGAAAGCAAAAGCATTTAGAATTTATTACATTGGAAAAAGTTCAATAAATTTAATATTGCATATTAAAAACATGTTTAATTCAATAGCTTTAAAAGATTAAATTAGTTTCCCATTAATTTCCAGTGTAGTCCTTTTTGACTCCCAACAATTCAAGTGTGACTTTTTTATTTAACATTTCATTAGCCCCTTTCACACAGTGATACCGGTGTTACGGTTTAACTGGTGACCGTGTTAACTGGTGACCCTTTCCAGATGTAAACTATTTACGTTTGCAGATTGGCAGATTTGTCACTTTTTCACAGCAACAAAACATGCCCATACCAAATAAATATTCTTATTACTTGGTGTCAGTGTCATTGTAAACATTATTGATTTTACTATTTGTGTGGCAGAACAGTATATAACCAAAATTAATCTAAAAAATAATTATAATTTACATGTCGTCAACGGGATTCAAACTCATGTGGTCAAAAGGTTCAGCGCGTGAATCAATCGAACCTATTTACCTGAGCTATTCATAACATGTGTGAATCGGTTTTGACATCTTTATCAGGCAACATATGTTTTGTTTTGGTTGTGGACTCGTGTTAACTTGTTTCCATAGATTCATGTTAACTTGTTTCCACATACTCGTGTTTACATGTTTCTTTTATCGCAGTTGGTCAAACCATGTTTTTTATAGTAGTAGACTCATGTTAACTTGTACCTTTGGACTCGTGTTAACTTGTGTCTCATGGACTCCAGTTAACTTGTGTCCCATGCTCACAAGTGTACATCTAAAGATTTCACAAAAAATAAATACAATGACTATATTATTATGCAACATATTATGTCTAATATATATATATATATATATATATATATATATATATATATATATATATATATATATATATATATATATAATATTATGCAATAGAATATTACTTAAAAATCACAACATTTCAATGTATTATCTTGGTCACATTTGTACCAGATTCAGTGTTTAAACTATCAGACAATAATGTGTCTTTCTGTGAATGTTTTTATTGTTTTTCGTGGACACCTGATGGCAAAAGAATTTCATTTTGCATTTGTCTGTAAAGCAAGATTTTATTTATATACTTAATACAATATGGTCCAGTGTTATTGCTTGCTTTTGTAAATTTATGTATGTTTTTTTTCTTTGCTGTGCGTGCATCTTGTTTTACAGACATTCACAGAAAAACACATTATTGTCTGATAGATAATACATTGAAAGGTTGCGATTTTTAAGTAATATTCTGTTGCATAATATTAGAGGAACAGCGATTTGTCGTCATTGTATTCATTTTTGTGAAATCTTTGGATGTACATGTGTGAGCATGGGACACAAGTTAACACAAGTCCAAAGGCACTAGTTAACATGAATCTACAACCATAATACTAATTGCGATAAAATTACCAAAAGCAGCACAGCATTACACAGTCCTTGGTAGCTCAGTTAGATAGTTCATGTCTTGTCTTATGACGTGTCTTTTCTTTGCGAGTTCGAATCCCATGTACGAGTTTTGTTTATTTAACCTAATTTTTGAAATTTGATAAAGATATCAAAACCAATTCACACATGTGTAGTCCTGAATAGCTCAGGTAAATAGGTCGATTGATACACACGCTGAACCTTCTGACCACATGAGTTTGAATCCCGTTGATGACATTTAAATTATAATTATTTTTTAGATTAATTTTGGTTATATACTGTTTTGCCACACAAATAGTAAAATCAATAATGTTTACAATGACACTGACACCAAGTAATAAGAATATTTATTTGGTATGGGCATGTTTTGTTGCTGTGAAAAAGTGACGAATCTGCCAATCTGCAAACGTAAATAGTTTACATCTGGAAAGGGTCACCAGTTAAACCGTAACACCGGTAAATATCCCGAAAATTTCCGAAACGACTTTACTAGTAAATTTTAAAAAGCGCTGTTCACACAGGCAAGGATGTTCCGGAAATTTTCCAGAAAAGACCATTTACACATCCATTCCAAAATACCAGTAAATTCTGACATCATTAACCAGAAATGGCCTCTAAACGGCTGCGCTTGTATTTGTAAACATAGAAGGGGTCTGGCTTTTGTTGATGGTTTCACTTTTATTTAAAGCCTTAGCATTCATGCAGCTGATTTTGTTCCAGAGACATCCAAAGGTAGAAGCGCGAACCACAGCTAAATGTTTACACATTTGACTACATTACAAATTCTGTGGATGGATAAGTATTGTGAACAACTTCGATGAAAACATATGGAGGAACACTTTCACATGTCAAGATGTACGTAATATGTGTGTGTGCTGGTGCTCACTGGAGCGCTCCTTCACGTGCACACGTGTCAAGCAACTGAAGCAGAGCTTGAAGATAAACAAACAGCGGTTTATCATAAGCATTTTATCCAGAATTTTTTACACAGTAGGCATTAAGAACGTCAGCGTGTTCTAAACGTGGATGCGCTCTTTCCGGCAATTTTCCTTTGGCGTTCACACAGAGCAGCCTTTTCCGGAAAGGTCTGTATGCGTGAAAGGGGCTATTGTCATGATTCACTGTTTTTAGTGTATATGTGTTCTGAAAACTGTTACAGATTTACAATTCCAATGTACCATAAAAAAAACTTTGACCAAACTGCACCAGAGGGTTATAGGTGATTTAAAGAAATATATTAAGTTTTGGTTTTTTTTTTACTTCTTGTCAAAATCCCATTTTAGAAAGACCCATCATAAATAAGAGGGTTTATAGAGCTATAATCTGACTTGGAGTGTTTATTGACATATTTTGTTGATGACAAGTTGTGTTTTTAGGTGACCACCTTTTGTCGTGAAACCGAGCACAATTATGAAGCCGAAAACCTGCAAAATATAATATGTGATAAAAAAGCGACATGGACTGTAATATTTGAGGGTTCTGTGGATAAAGACGCACTGTCGTTTCTACCACCACTGCCGTCGACTCCATCACCACCAATATTCAAACTTTTGCAGCGGAAGAAACGGGCTGTTTGTCTCATCCTTGATGTCTCAGGAAGCATGGCAACAGTATGCAGACATTAAAAACATTATTTCACTTGAATCAAATTGTTGCTTTACATACTGAATACCAATGCTCTGAGAAATTAAGAAAAAAAAAGAAACGTGAAATTGTTTTTCAACCATTCTATAGGAATCTAGAATTCTTCGCATGAGGCAGGCTGCCACACATTTACTGCTGAACTACGTTCAGGAACAGGCCAGTGTTGGAATTGTAAAATTCAGTACTAATGCTCATATTGTGAGCTCATTGACTACAATTGAGAGTGATGCCACAAGAGACCATCTCATCAACTTGTTGCCCGAAACTCCAGATGGATATACAAACATGTGTAACGGCCTTCGTCTAGGCTTACAGGTACCAAATTAATTGTTGATTTTATGTTTGTAGTGCAGGAATTACAGTGTTTTTTTTGTGTGCTAATGCTTTCTATTTTCTTCAAAACCTTCAGGTACTTTCAGAAGACAACATGGATGCAATAGGAGATGAAATCATTTTTCTGACAGATGGTCAGGCAACAGACGACGTTACATTGTGTATTCCAGATGCAATAAACAGTGGTGCCATTATACACACAATAGCTTTAAGTGACAGTGCACATTATGCATTGCAAGAGATGGCAGACAAAACTGGTAACAAAGTTGAATAATTATATCTGAGCAATTCAAATTACATTAATAGCAGTTTATTATCTAATGCAAGTTATTTTATAAAAATAGGTGGAATATATTACTTTTCCAAAGATGATTTCACCTCCAACCAATTAATGGATGCATTTGCTTCACTTACATTATCCACCGGAGATCATACAAATGAACCGGTTCAGGTATGTCAAGTAATCTGTCATTGCTCATGATATATTTATTAATCTGTCATTGATATTCTAAGTATATATTGTATAAGTATTTTAATATTTCATTTTCATCATTCCTTTAGCTTGAAAGTGTGGGAATCAGAACTTCTGATTGGTTCAATGGGACGGTATCAGTGGATCAGACTGTTGGCAACAAAACCAGCTTTGTAATAATTTATGAACGAATTTTTCCCACTGTTTACATACAGTCACCAAGTGGCATTGTCTACACTGAGGCACAAATGAATCATGATGATCGGCTGAAAACAGTCACTTTAAAAGTTGCAGAAACCGCAGAGGTACGACAACCGTTATCAACCAGTTTAAAGTTCAGACACTAAATATATAAACACATATTGTTACAATAAAAAGGGTATTTGGTCCAATGGTTTTAGATAAACAATGTCAATATATCAAATATCTTCATGACCAAGAAGCAGTTTATGATTCAGATAATATATATATGTAATTATACACTTATTGACCTCCTTTTACTATCTTATGTCTGATAGCCTGGAGACTGGGCGTACAGTATCCAAACTTCAACAGATCAGGCATTTACAATAACAGTAACAAGTCAAGCGTCACATGAGGACGTTCCTCCAATCATTGTAAAAACCCGCATGAACCAGCAGGTCAGCGACGGCACTAAACCTATGACAGTGTTTGCTGAGGTTAGTCAGAATTACAGGCCTGTGATAAATGTTAAAGTGTGGGCTACGCTGGAGCCTGCATCTGGGCCTATACAAAGGTTACAACTCCTGGACAATGGAGCAGGTATATTACCCATAATTTTTGTATCAAGTATACACTCAACTTAAAGGCATAATTCACCCAAACTTTGTCATCATTTACTCACCGTTCACTTGCTCAAGACCTATTTGAGTTTCTTTCTTCTGTTGAGTTATCAAGTTTCTGCACTGTAAAATATATGTAAATTAACATTTTCTATATTTGCGATTTGTTTCATTTTGTTGATCTTTCCTCCAACAACGTATGATTTATTTGAAAAAGTGACTTTTATTGACATATCAAATAGTTTGAAGCGATATATCATCATGGGTTGGTATTTTATATTGTGGTACAAAAACCTGGTAATAAACTGACAGTACTTTTTTCAGTTATTTTACAGACTTAATTTTATATATGTATAATTTTTTAAACAAAATATTGTTTCAAACTACTAAAATGTCCAAATAAAAGTCGCTTTGTTAAAATGCAGAGTTACATTTTTAACATTAAAAGTCAACTGAGCAGAAATCAAGTTCCAATAATGCAATTCATAACCGTAAATAAACAGAAACCCATGATTCACAAAACAAAAACACATTATTTTGCCAGCAACCAGCCTTCTTCAAAAAATCTTCTTTTGCGTTTGTCAGAAAGAAATAAGCTCATAAAATATTAAAACCAGATGGGTTAGTAAACGATGAGTTCATTTTTGGGTGAACTATCCCTTTAAGATATATTTTCAAAGTGATGCCCAAATTAATTCGACATCAATCTTTTACAGGAGCCGATGTTGTGGCAAATGATGGAATCTATTCCAGATATTTCATAAAGATGGTAGATGGGAGATGCAGCTTGAAAGTGAGAGCGAAGAATCAAGATGGAAAGGCCAGATTTGCAGTCCAGAAAAGGAGTGGTGCCCCATATGTACCTGGATATGTGGTAGATGGTAAACTAAACCCAGAGATTAATATTTTGGTCATTTACACTTGATCACATCTAAAAAGAAGGATATAATAAATATAATAAAGAAAAGATATAATAAAGAAAAGATATAATCAGACCAAGAGCGCAACTGTATAAATTAACTGCTATTTATATTCCACTTTTTCAGTGTCCCAGTAGTTTCAAATCAACCAAAGTAAAATTACACAAAGACAGTCACTTGTTGTGTCCCTGAATTATTATTTTTTAAATAATTAGTTGAGTGAATGTCTCATTATGTGCATTTGAAATTACCATAAAGTGCTCTGCAAAGTGGACCTCAGATGCTATACTTCCATCTTTACTAAGATTCAAGAAATCAGAGCAGATGTTCACTATCAGCTTCTTTCAGTAGTATATTTACATATATTTAATTCAATTACATCCCATAAATTAAGCTTATTTTCAGTCTTTTTATGGATAACTGTTGGATTCTCACCTATACAGTAACCTCTGATTGGTTATTTCAACAAACGATTTTCAAAGACATCCTATTTTTTTAAAATATAAAACAGCAAATTTGCCGAAGGGTAACAATAATAAATACATTTTGCTGTAACTAGATTGGACTAAAGCAAAATTATACTTTGATGTAAGACTATAAAGAAAAAACTGAACGGACACCATTCCAATTCACTATAATCTTCTATGTGAAGCTGCTTTGACACAATCTACATTGTAAAAGCGCTATAGAAATAAAGATGAATTGAATTGAATTGAATAAAGAAAATATATTAATTAGCGATCTCTATAGTAATCAATATTCTTACTTTGTGTGAATGTAGTTTTTTCTTAACCACAATGAATATTTTTTGATTTAGACTAAAATAAATGTTAATGTTTGAACCAAAGCTAAATTATACTTAGTAAAAAAAAAAGCTGTAACAAATTAATTTTAATTTAATTTTTAAGTTTTCAGAGTATCCTTTTTTTCAGTGTAGGCATCTATTAAAATACACACTTTTAGTCTAATTTGACTTTATAGGCTATATGTAGATACAAACACCCTATTTAATAGAAAGAGTGGCTTTTGAAGACTTAGACTATCTGTGGGCTGGATCATTGTATGTTTTAGGCATTAATATGAGCCTTTGATTTGCCTGTATGAACCCTTTAGAATTATGAATATTGCAGTCCAGTTTATGTTGTTTAAATAACAATTATTTTGATGTAACATGCACTGCATTGATGAACAAGCTGAAACTAACCAAAAAGAAATGGAAAGAAGCCAAAATAAATCAGAATCAAAGAGAGTGAAGTGGTTTGTCTGCATCTTTTAGGTGTTGTGGAGCTGAACCCGCCAAATCCTTCAGTTTCTGATGAACCAATTGAGGTTGGAAGCTTCACCAGAACAGCCACCGGTGAGAGTTTTGAGGTGACTCTAACAGGCTCAACGCCACCAAATTTCCCTCCAAGCAAAGTGATGGATCTAAGAGCTAAAATCCTGGAGGATGCTGTGCTTCTCAGCTGGACAGCTCCTGGTGAAGACCTCGACCAAGGAACAGGTAACGCATACAGTTACTACATTGAAACTACAGTCACTCAGTTTCAATATATATATATATATATATATATATATGTTTATATTTATGTGAATTTCTTTCACATTTTCACTAGCAAAGTCAATGTTTCAAAGTTAGATCATGAATAATGTATCTTTAATCATCCTTAAGCTAAATCCTATGAGATCAGATGGAGCTTTGACCTGAACATGCTTCGCCAAGACTTCAGCAATGGCCATGTAGTCAACACAGCAGCTGTCTCACCTCAGGAGGCTGGATCAGTTGAACAGCACGCCTTCAATCTCAGTTTACCAATCCAAAATGGCACCACGCTCTTTTTTGCGGTTCAGTCTTTGGATGAACTAGATGCCAAATCTGAAACCTCCAACATTGCTTCAGCATCAAAGATCCTTCCTAATCCTAAACCACCGGGAATATCAAACCCAGGCTTGAATTTGACAGTTCTTGTCAGCTCTTTGTGTGCGGTAACTATAGTCATATGCTTTATTGCTGGTGTAACCACATGGGCGGTGAGACGAAGAAAACCAGCATTAAGAATCTGATCCCAACAATGTCAAATCAGTCTTTATGCTTTATAACGAGTTGATCACAATGTACATTTAACAGATTTACAATATGTTGTATCAAACACAATTTCCTAATTGCTGAATTAAGGTGTGCTATTGCTACTGTCATTTTTAGAATTCTCATTTATGACACATTCTCAGTCAATTTATCTCAGTCTGATGAAATGTGAGCACTTTTAAATAGTATTTGTTCTCTGGTAAATCCACAATGCAAACATATTCATAATATTGTGTAATGTGTGATTGTCATTCTGATTTACATTGTGTTGAAAAAGATCAAATAAATAAATAAAACTGATAAATATGTACAGTATATATGCATGGTGGCTGTTTGTATAGGAGTTGGTTTTTGTAGACTTTAGCATAACGGGGAGCTATACTGTCATCATTTATATTCATCAGCCAATGGTAAGCAGCTGATCAGGGTTGGTGCAGTGTTTTACTTTTACTATGTTCTGACATTTTTAGCACTACATTACTGGCCACTTTATTAGCTTTGCCAACACTGAGTGGGAACTTTAGCCTTCAGAAATGCCTTAAGTCAGACCCCTATGAAATATATAATATTATGGTCTTGAATAGGTCATGTTTCTGTCTGTGTAGTAATTCCTTTCAGCCAAGCACTGGGTGCAGACTTGCACTCTTGCACTATTAGACCTGCAATCTCAGGCTTGCACTTTGACATGCATGGGTTTCCTCTCCAAGATGCCACGTAAAAATAGCACTTGCGGTGCTACAGGATGTAGCTTATCAACACAAATCGCACACATTGTAAATGGAGAAAAATGCTGTAACAGTTAATTGATTAAAAAATAATTTACTACTCTAACAGTTGCTGTAGGCCAGTGGTCACCTTTAGATCTTAATCACTCTCCCAGTAGATCCCAAAAATAATAGTAGTACAAGAAATGCACCACAAGTAATGTATCTCTCTTTATTTTTTGATCCAACAGCTGATTTTATTTTATTTTCATTAGTTACCTGCCACAAATCCTTATGTCAGGCTGATTGGGTTAAAATGCCAGACTTGACATGTTAAAAGGAGGGTGATGCTTGAAGTCATTGTTCTTCTATTGTTAACCATGGTGACCTGCAAAGAAACGCGTGCAGCCATCATTGTGTTGCATAAAAATGGCTTCACAGGCAAGGATATTGTGGCTACTAAGATTGCACCTAAATCAACAATTTATAGGATCATCAAGAACTTCAAGAAAAGAGGTTCAATTCTTGTTAAGAAGGCTTCAGGGCATCCAAGAAAGTCCAGCAAGTGCCAGGATCGTCTCCTAAAGAAGATTCAGCTGCGGGATCGGAGTGTCACCAGTGCAGAGCTTGCTCAGGAATGGCAGCAGGCAGGTGTGAGCACTTCTGCACGCAAAGTGAGGCGGAGACTTTTGGAAGATGGCCTGGTGTCAAGAAGGGCAGCAAAGAAGCCACTTCTCTCCAAAAAAAACATCAGGGACAGATTGATCTTCTGCAAAAAGTATGGCGAATGGACTGCAGAGGACTGGGGCAAAGTCATATTCTCATATGAAGCCCCTTTCTGATTGTTTGGGGCATCTGGAAAAAGGCTTGTCCGGAGAAGAAAAGGTGAGCGCTACCATCAGTCCTGTGTCATGCCAACAGTAAAGCATCCTGAGACCATTCATGTGTTGTGGGGTTGCTTCTCATTAAAGGGAGTGGGCTCACTCACAATTTTGCCCAGAAACACAGCCATGAATAAAGAATTGTACCAAAACAGCCTCCAACAGCAACTTCTTCCAACAATCCAACAACAGTTTGGTGAAGAACAATGCATTTTCCAGCACGATGGAGCACCGTGCCATAAGGCAAAAGTGATATCTAAGTGGCTCGGGGACCAAAACGTTGAAATTTTGGGTCCATGGCCTGGAAACTCCCCAGATCTTAATCCCATTGAGAACTTGTGGTCAATCCAATAGGCCAAGAGGCGGGTGGACAAACAAAAACCCACTAATTCTGACAAACTCCAAGAAGTGATTATAAAAGAATGGGTTGCTATCAGTCAGGATTTGGCCCAGAAGTTGATTGAGAGCATGCCCAGTCGAATTGCAGAGGTCCTGAAAAAGAAGGGCCAACACTGCAAATACTGACTCTTTGCATAAATGTCATGTAATTGTCGATAAAAGCCTTTGAAACGTATGAAGTGCTTGTAATTATGTTTCAGTACATCACAGAAACAACTGAAACAAAGATCTAAAAGCAGTTTAGCAGCAAACTTTGTGAAAACTAATATTGGTGTCATTCTCAAAACTTTTGGCCACGGCTGTACAGCTTTCCATATGACACAAGGCGCGAGCCCGCAAAAAAGGGCCAGTCACATATCGTGTTCGTTATTTCAAACAGATAAAAGCACTAAAGCACTTTGAATTATCGTTGTGTATGAAATGTGCTGTATAAATACACTTGCCTTGATAAGCAAATACTGCCTAGAGTTGAGACACTGGATTCATTTGTGGCAAAGTATTTTGAATTGAGGTTATATGTAGATACATTAGATAACAAATCCAAATTGTAATTCAAGTCGGAAAATGAATGAAATTGTAATCCACAATCATGTAGTACAGGTCAATGAACACATTAGACTGTCCTACCAGGCAAACAGGCTAAAAAAAGGTATTCCAAAAGAGAAGTCAAGACAAATAAGCAAAAAGGTCATGGTAAATGGCAATGGAAAGAATGCTTGTTACGGCAAGTAAACTAGCGATACTTTGCCCGAGTATTTGGCACGGCAGGGTAAATATGTCTGCTTGACAGCAAGTGCTCCTAAAAGCAGCAGGAGCAGAGGGACTTCCAGATTCCAGACAGTCTTTTAAGAAAGCCTCCTCTCTAGACTCCAGCCAGCCCTTCAGCCAAGCCTCCGTTATGGAGTCAATATAGTCTTTAAGCCAAGCAATGACAGGTCTCTTGTCTGTCTCTCAATTCACCCTCTGCAATGTACACATGGCACTGTGTCTCTGCCACTGAACTTTCAGTCACCAGATCTATTTGTGTAGGTGAGGGAACTCTGCTAAGCTCCCTTTTTTTTTTGGTCAGTTGTCATCCTGCCTCCACCTCGGAGCATCAATCAATTTAATCAACAGGGCTCGAAATTGCGACCATTTTGGTCTCATATATGCCCGAAATTTAATTTATGCGACCTCATAATATATTTAGGAGCATTTGTGCAACTGCATGTAATGATTGTAGTGCTACCTGTTTTGATTTTTCTAAAAACGTTCACCGATGTGCTGTGTGTCTTCCCTGCCTCGTAGATCTTATATTGGTTCATATTAGCTGTCTATTACTCAGTGCTTTCCACTGTCAGATGACTGGGAGCGTTTATGACCGCGGGAAATGCAAACGGCTCAAGTCTGAGTCTGAAGACGCAATGAAAAGTATACAGGTTTGCAAACCCACCTAAAGTTACAAATAATGGTGGCGATGATAGCGATCATGTGGTGAATGTTGATCCGCCAGCCGAGAGTGTGTTTTCGGAGAGAGTGCTGAAAGACTCGGAGTGGCTCAGCTGTTTAATGGCCCGAATCTCGATGCATTGCACTCACCGGCCGTTTAGCGAAAATGGCAGCTAAATGACTCGCCTGCATTTTTCTACATGCACAGAAAAATGTAAATCAGCGCATAAGGAGACTGCATTTAAAATGTGCAGTTTTCCTGAGGGTGCACGTGTTTTCCTTCTAAAACACAGACGCACGTGCACAGGTCGTTGCCATGGATGCGAACCAAAAACCAAAACTTTTAAAGTGTGGTAGAAGTGAGACTTTTCTTCCTTTCTTTCGTCAGTTCTTTCTTGAGATGCATATCATTTTTCTATTTAGTTACTGATGACTGCTTTGCAGCTTTCAGCATTGAATTGAATGATTTATTATAATCTTATGTTTATGTTTTGTAGCAGAAATATTATTTATTAAATTGACATGCATATTAAACAATTTCTTATGGCAATGCTTGATTTTTGTTTGATGCAAACCATAGATTTCTTTTTTCATAATGTAACAGTAGAACTTTTTATAGCAGATAACTCACATTCAAGGCAGCATGATAATGCTCATTCAATTTGGAATTATTACTATCTAACTAATGCTGTGATGACTTATTAATATTAATAATCAATAAGTCATCACAGCATTAGTTAGATAGTTTTTTCTGATTTTTGTTAGTCCTGATTGATGTTGTTTTTAAATACAATAAATTCGTTAATATACAATTTGCAGTGATGCTCATTAATTATTGGTGGGTGCTCCTAAATTTTTTCTGGTGCTCCTAAATTTTTGAAGTTGGGAGCACCAGTGCTACCTACAAAAAAAACGTTAATTTCAAGCACTGATTCAAGCCCTACTACAATCAAGGTTGACCAAAGTCCTCTGAGCTTCACCTTTGCCATCCACTAAAGTCTTCAGTATCTCCACTCCCACTTCCCACTGGTCGCTTGAATTGCAAGCTCAGCATTAGCCCTCCAGATCTTTTGTATCACCCTGGCTCTGTGGCATTCCATCTTCACCATGGCTCCTCCAGCGATTGACTCAACCATGGCTGGGTCTCTGGGTCCTTGTCTGCATCCTCCTGCTCTTGGCTCCAGCCTGCCTTCTCCCTCCATTATCGCCTCCCTGTTCCTTTTACAATGTGAGTCATACCTTGCTGGAGGGGGAGTAATGCTATGTCTCATGCTCTTTTGTTCAGTTTTTTCCTTGGTCATAATTATAACCTGGTGACAACTATTTGTTTGTTTAAAAAAAAATACAGTTGGATAACTTCATCTTGATAAACAAAGGATACCATGTCTGTGCATGGCATCATGAATTTCTGGCAGATTATCAAGACACAGATTAACAATTTGGTGAGAAGAGTGAGTTACGAAATTTTGAAAAGAAAACCACAAAGAAAATAGCACCTGCTGTGCTACAGGATGTGACTTGTTATCAACACGAATTGCACACATTGTAGATGGGACATTCCACCGAATGGGTAACATTTGCTTTTGTAATTTCTTAAAATTAAATGTATTTTTTTATCTTTTTTTAACACTGTATCTAGCAACACACATATTTAAATGTTTGAAATGAATATTGGGCAATCTTAAGCACCTTTGTTTTATTTTTTACAAGGTGCAAAGTTGGGGAAGGATCCTTTTTTCTCAGTCCTGTTACCAAAAATAAAGTTACTTTTTAAAAGGATGTTTTAAAAAATGTCAACTAATTATTATGTCTTCCACTCACAAAAGTGTTTATCTTTAAGAAATAGTTGGTAAAATGTTTGAATAATTTATATTTGTTACAAAAAATTCACTAAATATGTACACAAGGGGGCGATGCGGTGGCGCAGTGGGTAGCACGTTCGCCTCACAGCAAGAAGGTCGCTGGTTCGAGCCTCGGCTGGGTCAGTTGGCATTTCTGTGTGGAGTTTGCATGTTCTCCCCGTGTTCGCGTGGGTTTCCTCCGGGTGCTCCGGTTTCCCCCACAAGTCCAAAGACATGCTCTATAGGTGAATTGGGTAAGCTAAAATTGTCCGTAGTGTATGTGTGTGAATGAGTGTGTATAAATGTTTCCCAGTGATGGGTTTCAGCTGGAAGGGCATCCGCTGCGTAAAACATATGCTGGATAAGTTGGCGGTTCATCCCGCTGTGGCGACCCCAGATTAATAAAGGGACTAAGCCGAAAAGAAAATGAATGAATGAATGTACACAAGGTGTATTTAAAAAAAAATGCAAAGCCATTTTTTAATTTTACAGGGGACCCAAAAAGCAAGATTAAAAATATTTAAGTCATGTAATTAAGTCAACTATTGGATAAATGATGAACGTAACACAGACTAAAAAAAAGTAATTTAACTTAATTTTTTTAGAAAAAAAAAATTAATAACAGGAATGAACACCCAGGAACAGGAATGAATATCCAGACACTCTGTGGATGTTCAGCTTGCTCTGGTGATAACTGTGGGTTGTGTGGAGGGGTGACAAGGTGTTTGAGGGCTTCTTTATGGTCTTTGATGCTATGGTACGTCTCTCTCCGTTTTTTGCGGTGTCTACACTTTACTCTCTGAGGTCATTGATCAGTTTCTTCCTGCCTGACTCTAGGTCTTTCCTGTATCTTTCCGATTCATTCATTCATTCATTCATTTTCTTTTTGGCTTAGTCCCTTTATTAATCAGGGGTCATATATATGTTTTACGCAGCGGATTCCCTTCCGGCCGCAACCCAGCACTGGGAACCACCCATACACACTTTTTCACACTCATACACTACGGCCAATTTAGCTTATTCAATTCACCTATAGCGCATATGTTTGGACTGTGGGGGAAACCAGAGCACCCGGAGGAAACCCACGCCAACACGGGGAGAACATGCAAACTCCACACAGAAATGCCAACTGACCCAGCCGGGGCTCAAACCAGCGACCTTCTTGCTGTGAGGCGATCGTGCTACCCACTGCGCCACTGTGATGCCCTCTTTCCGATTCCTTCTCTAAATATTTCTGTCTCTTCTCTGGGTCTGCATCTGCATGTAATGTAATTATGTCTGCATGTAATTTATGATAAAGTCGTTGCTTTTCTGCAGCACTTATAGGTGGATTGGCACTCTGCAAGTGTGGTAAATTGGTAAATATATAATACATGTGATACACTCACCGGCCACTTTTTTAGGTACACCTTACTAGTACTAGGTTGGACCCCCTTTTGCCTTCAGAACTGCCTTAATCCTAAGGTACCTTAAAATTAAGGTACTGGAAATATTCCTCAGAGATTTTGGTCCATATTGACATGATAGCATCACGCAGTTGCTTCAGATTTGTCGGATGCACATCCATGATGCGAATCTCCTGTTCCACCACATCCCAAAGGTGCTCTATTGGATTGACATCTGGTGACTGTGGAGGCCATTTGAGTACAGTGAACTCATTGTCATGTTCAAGAAACCAGTCTGAGATGATTCGCGTCTCTGAACTGTTTATGGATCCATGCTTTCATGTTGTTGACGCCAAATTCTGACCCTACCATCCGAATGTGGCACAGAAATCGAGACTCATCAGACCAGGCAACGTTTCTCCAATCTTCTATTTTCCAGTTTTGGTAAGCCTGTGTGAATTGTAGCCTCAGTTTCCTGTTCTTAGCTGACAGGAGTGGCACCCGGTGTGGTCTTCTGCTGCTGTAGCCCATCCGCCTCAAGGTTGGATGTGTTGTGCGTTCAGAGATGCTCTTCTGCAGACCTCGGTTGTAACGAGTGGTTATTTACTGTTTCCGTTCTATCAGCTGGAACCAGTCTGACCTCTGGCATCATCAAGGCATTTGCGCCCACAGAACTGTCGCTCACTGGATATTTTCTCTTTTTCAGACCATTCTCTGTAAACCCTAGAGTTGGTTGTGCGTGAAAATCCCAGTAGATCAGCAGTTTCTGAAATACTCAGACCAGCCCGTCTGGCACCAACAACCATGCCACATTCAAAGTCACTTAAATCACCTTTCTTCCCCATTCTGATGCTCGCTTTGAACTGCAGAAGATCGTCTTGACCATGTCTACATGCCTAAATGCATTGAGTTGTTGCCATGTGATTGGCTGATTAGAAATTTGTGTTAACGAGCAGTTGGACAAGTGTACCTAATAAAGTGGCCGATGAGTGTATATTTACAATATAAGTTATGGTAACTGAAACCTAAAAGATTTTTTGCATTATTATATATGCACCAGAGAATGCAACTCACTCCTATTACTATTACTCAGTCCTGTTATGGCTTATATGAATAACAGGACTGAGGGAAACAGGACTGAGTTTTTAGCATATAATTATCAAATACATGCTAAATAACCGCATGGCACACATGCTAATAGCATGAGGATATGGAGCAAGTTTTAGTGATTTATCAAACATATGTATTTTTAAAATTAATAAATAACATCTAAAAATAATTTAAGTAACAGGACAGTATGTTGAGATTAACCATCTCTCACACAGTTGAAATATCATCAAATATATTGAAAAGAAAATGAGAAGACTTCCCTTTGGTCTCCCCATTGCCTTTAAAGGATCTGGATGATGCAACTTCCTGTTGAAAATAAGCCTTATGGAATGTTCCAAGTTAATCAGAGGGGTAAATGTGTTAGCGTAACAGTAATGAGTGAAAACCTGGGGACATGACTAAAATGTGTATTTTATTAAAAATGTTATGAATTTTTTTTCCTTTTAAAAATGGGAAATCATTGATTGGATAAAAAACTGCATGTAAATGCAAAAAAAAAAATTTTTTGAAGGATTTTAAACACAATATATTCTAGCAAATTATAGAAGCAGGGAGTGGGGACATGCAACAACTGCTATTTTTTAGTGTTCTACATAGTTTTTAAAAATTATTTTAATTATATATTCTCAATTTTGCAGTTTGTTAAATTTGAAGACCCTTTAATTATTACTCAAATGTATTTTAGAGTTCATTTTCATGCATTTTTATACATTTAATATTCTGGGGACATAAATGTTACCCATTCGGTGGAATGTCCCAGATGGAGAAAAGTGCTGTTACAGTTAACTGATTAAAAGTAATTTACTACTCTAACAGTTGCTGTAGGCCAGCGGTCACCAACCCGTCAAATTGCAATTGACTTGTAGATCTTTATCATTCTCACAGTAGATCCTAATAATAATAGAAGTACAAGAAATGCATCACAACATACATACATACATTACTATCACTCTTTATTATAATTTTTTTTATCCAACTGCTGTTTTTTTTTTCATTATGGTTACTTTCTGCAAACATCGATATACAGCTCTCCATGTGACATCCTGCAGCACGAGTCACGAGCCCGCAAAAAACGGTCAGTCACATATCGTGTCTTTTGTGTGATAACCTGATTGTATACATTTATTTTATGTAAGATATTGTACATTTAGTTCTTCAGATTTATATAAAAAACGTTTCATGTTATTTTTCTAATATTGTTAAAATATCTATTTGTTTATCTGAACTTTAAATGAAGAGAAATAAGTGTTATGTGCGTTTTTAAAAGAAGGTTATTTTTGACGGCGTACCTGCGTCATGACGTTACTGCACGCGCCAGTAGCGGGTGCACTTGTGATGCTCTTCATACATACTGAGTGAAGAGTAAACGAAGACATCACGAGAGCGCTTGTCTGCTGTATATTATTTCTTTCTTCTTTAAAACTTCATTTCAGGTACTTGCACACACAAAAATGCACAAAGAACACATCTGTTTAAAAAACATGAACACCTTAATAGCATAGGAGTTATTGTTAAGTAGTTTAATAACGAATATATGCTATCAGTTAGCATCTTTGTGCACATGTTTAGCATATAGCCTCGCGGTTAGCGCGATAGCCCGCTATCAGTTATGAATTGGCAATACCAATGTTAATCGAGTGTATTATTTCAAATTAATTAGTGGTTTTCAAATTATATGTACATTTATCTTTATAGATTTAGTTCTGTAGACTGCAAATGATGCATAGAGTTTATATTCATTTCATGTCATGTGGAACATGCTGAATGCAATTTGGTAAGCAGTGTTTATATATTAATGTGTTATTTAGTATTCTTTGTTGCATTTTAAACTCATATGTTTATTTCACTTGAGTAATGTGTGTATGAAGAGTGCACAAGAGTATATGTTAATGTAAATGTTTGTTTTATTAATTGTGCGAATATGTTTAAGTACTATAACACTTAAGTTTAAGTATTACTGTGTTAAGACCAAGTATGTGAATTTCAAAGTGAGAATGTTTATTAAGTGATTCATTGATTGGTTAATGTGATCATATTTCAGTGATCAAAAGGGTCAAGTTGTAGTTTTCAGCGTAATAATAATTGTGTTTCATTTCATTTACAGTAGAAAACCATTTGGTTATTCATGATGTAATGTATTGTTTATTGAATCATCTGTGATATATATATACATACTGAGTGAAGAGTAAACGAAGACATCACCAGAGCGCTTGTCTGCTGTATATTATTTCTTTCTTCTTTAAAACTTCATTTCAGGAGTACATTTGCACGCGCAAGTTAATTATTTCAATTAGAGACACGTGGCTTGTGCACGCAAATAGGGACCATTTTCCATCTGTGCGTTTACTGAATGAGCAGTGTTACATCAGACAGACCTTACTATACCTGTTATTCTGTTTAAACCTGTTCTGATACATTTTAAATCTGTTTATAATCATTTAAATACTTTATTTCTTATAATTAATTTGTGATTGCTTTATGATTCTTTTAAACTTCTTGTTTATGTAAAGCACTTTGAATTATCATTGTATATGAAATGTGTTATATAAATACATTTGCCTTGCCTTGATTATCAAATGCTGCCTTGAGTTGAGACACCACCTCTGGATTAATTTGTGGCAAAGTATTTTGTAGTGAGGACACAGCAACAGCCGAGTTAAATTACATGTGAATATCTTTATTAAATTAACAAATCCAAATTGTAATCCACAATCAGAGTCTGTAGTACAGGTCAATGAACACATTAGACTGTCCAAACAGGCCAAAAAAAAAGGATATTCCTTAAGAGAAGTGAAGACAAACGGGCAGGGTTCATACGGTCATGGAAAACCTGGAAAAGTCATGGAATTTTGACATGGCATTTTCCAGGCCTGGAAAAGTTTTGGAAAAACAGAAAAGCCCAGAAAGTTTTGGAAAAATCATGGAAAACAGATATCTGTATTCTTTAATATAGGTTAGTTGTCTTTTTTTCGTTTCTGTCCTTGGCCAATCACATACTCTCACATTATTAGTGTGGTGTAAGCATTATCTAAATCAATTTTACATAGATATAAATTGAAACAAAATAGATTGTTGCGTGTTTTACGATATGCTGTAATAAATTTGAACATGCATTGTTTCTCCTTTACCATGTATATGTAGACATTGCATGAAACATTAGGTCATGAAAATTTACTTGAAAAATCATGGAAAAGTCATGGAATTTTAGTAGTAAAAATGTGTATGAACCCTGAACGGGGGACCTCGTCCCTCAATCCTGGCTCCTTTGGGCTCTTTCCTCTGAGCTCCACCAAAGTCTTTGGTCATTGCCAGCTCAGCCTTGGCCCTCTAGATCTTCTGTATTACCCTGGCTTTGTGGCTTTCCATCTTCACCATGGCTTCTCATGCTCTTTTGTTCAGTCATAATTATAACCTGGTTTTATTTATTTTTTAATCAGTCCTAAATGGATTTAAGCCCTTGTGTCTCTTTACTTCATTGTGCAATCATATGTACATTTGTGCTAATGTGTGTGCTCATCTTTTTTTTTTTTTTTCAGATTTTCACCATTAAATAAAGTATTGTGTATCTCAGTCTGTGTTCCTGTGCACACCTGTGACAACTTTATTTGTTTGTTTTAAAAAAATACAGTTGGATAACTTAATCTTGATAAACAAATGATACCATGTCTGTGCATGGCATCATGAATTTCTGTCAGATTATCAAGACACAGATGAACAACTCAGTGAGAGGAGTGAGTTACGAAATTTTGATAAGAAAACCACAAAAACAACAACCTTTATTTCTCACCAAAAAATTGTGGTTTTTGTTGCATCATAAACTGAATCAGGAATCTTGTTTTGAGTGAAAATCTTCAAATAGGAATGAAAATATTTTCTTCATCATCTTTTCATGTATTTCTATTTACTTTTATTTACTTATTTATTTGTAACCTAGCCCTTTTTTTAATAGTTTTTTTTCAGAGGATATGTTTTTTTTTATTATTTTATTTTATTTTGAGGGTATAGTGGGAAAATAAGAAAAAATCTGTGATTTTTCTTGTTCTGTATTGTATGTACTTTAGGTTAGGTTCTATGTCATCCGGACCTTACGAGCAAGTGGCAACATCCCGCTCTCCCTCATGAAGCAAATACGGAATAACAGAAATTGCAGTTCATCGACTGGCCTTTGGGGGCTGGCTCCAGAAACTCCAGATGTTCACTGACTGCCACGCTAAATTGGCCAAATTTACAGCTGATAAAAACATGTTTACAGCCTGGTACAAAGATGGTTTTGGTGCATAGCTAATATTACCCTTCATGACAACTGTGAGGGGGTGAATTTTTTTTTACAACTCATTTGTTTCCTTTATATTAAGTCTGCATAATTAAGGGCGTGGTCACTTGAGTGACAGCTAGGTCTCGGTGCTCGCTGTCTCGTCACCTCAGCTGATTCTGGCTTATTAGACGCCGAACTCGGCATATATATTGTACTTTTGTTTTTGTTTTATGTGGCTTTACACAGTCAATTGCCTTTTGGGATTATTTCTTACAATTATCAGATAATATGGCATGCTGTGTGCACTTAATTGTGTTCACAAACCATTCAAGTCGCCCCCTATTTTTCCCCGGTGAGTGAATTTCTTATTTACTTTTATCTATAAATGTACAATTGCCTCACAGCAAGAAGGTCGCTGGTCAAAGCCTGATCAGTTGGCATTTCTGTGTGCATGTTCTCCCCGTGTTTGCATGGGTTTCCTCTGGGTGCTCCGGTTTCCCGCACAAGTCCAAAGACATGGGGTATAGGTGAATTGGGTAAGCTAAATTGTCTGTAGTGTATGTGTGTGAATGAGTGTGTATGGATATTTCCCAGTGATGGGTTGCAGCTGGAAGGGCATCCGCTGCCTAAAACATATGCTGGATAAGTTGGCGGTTCATTCCGCTGTGGCGACCCCAGATTAATAAAGGGACTAAGCCGAAAAGAAAATGAATGAATGAATGAATGAATTTATCATTTATAACTTTATTTAAAACTTGAATGCACTCCAGAATTTGACAGATTGATTAGTTGTAGGCTATAGAACAGTCATCTGAAACATTGTCTTACAGTGTTATGCCTGGATTTTATAAATAGCCTTGCATTTACTAACACAGACTAGTGATGGGAAGTTCGGATCATTTTACTGACTTGGACCTTTGAGTCGTGTTTATCGAGATGAACAATTCTTTTTTTGAGTCATTTTGTTAATTTCATTCAATTTGCCAAAATAACATTAAAATGTTACGAGATGCTTCCAAACACATCTACTACTACACCAAACATTGATCACACTACAAACAAGTCATAACTAGAATGCTACTATACACTGCAATGCTACTAAGAGAGAGAAAATAATTCTTTATTGTTTATCTGGTGTTATATCTATGATCAGCTTCGCTCACCTATTCTGGGATGTCTTCAAATTTGAGTCGTTCGTTCACCTGACATTAAAAGTCCCATATAAGCTTAACCAATGCGTAAAGTCTGAGACGGAAACACCCATGATTAGTTCACCTTTTGAGTCTTAGGATTTTTGAGGCAAGGCAAGTTTATTTATATAGCACATTTCATACACAGTGGCAATTCAAAGTGCTTTACATAAACAGGAATAAAAGAGATTAAAAGAGAGTATAAAAACAAATAATATAAAAACAGATTAAAATGTGTTAAAACAGGTTATAAAAGAATGAAAAAGAAAAGAAAGACATAATAGTGCGATCTGTCGGACGTAACAGTGCTCATTCAGTAAAGGCACAGCTAAACAGATGTGTTTTCAGTTTTGATTTGAATGTGCCCAATGTTGGAGCACATCTGATTATTTCTGTAAGCTGATTCCAGCAGCGGGGGGCGCAGTAGCTGAAGGACGATTCACCCTGCTTTGACTGAACCCTTGGAATTTCTAGTTTATATTATCCTTAAGATCTGAGTGATCTATTAGGTTTGTATTCAGTGAGCATATATGTAATGTATCGAGGTCCTAGGCCATTTAGTGATTTATAGACAAGTAATAATACTTTAAAATCTATTCTGAATGTAACTGGGAGCCAGTGTAAAGACCTGAGGACAGGTGTGATGTGCTCTGATTTTGTGGTTCTAGTCAGAATCCTGGCTGCAGCGTTCTGGATGAGCTGCAACTGTCTGACTGTCTTTTTGGGAAGGCCAGTAAGGAGTCCATTACAGTAATCCACCCTGCTGGTGATAAAAGCATGAACAAGTTTCTCTAAGTCTTCACTGGAAACAAAGCAACTAATTCTTGCTATGTTTTTGAGATGATAGTATGCTGATTTACTTACTGCTTTGACATGACTACTGAAACTCAGATCTGACTCCAGAATCACACCAAGATTCTTGACCTTAATTTTTGTTGTTTGACCCTAAGAGCTAAGGTACGCATTCACCTTGAGAACCTCATCTCTGTTCCCAAATGCAATGATTGGTGCACACAGTTTTCTTTTTGTTTAACTGAAGCAAGTTTTGGCACATCTAACTGTTAATTTCATCAATGCATTGGCAGAGGGTGTCAATGGGGCTGTAGTCATTAGGCAGTAAGGCTAAGTAGATCTGAGTGTCATCAGCATAGCTGTGGTAGGAGATTTGATTCTTTCTCATTATTCAGGTCAGTGGAAGCATATAAAGGTTAAACAGGAGAGGTGCCAGAATTGAGCCTTGTGGGACTCATGTCATGGGTGTCCACCTCGACCTATGGTCACCTACACTGACATAGTAACCTCTCCCTTCAAGGTAAGATCTGAACCATTTGAGCACTGTCCCAGACAGCCCAACCCAGTTGTCCAGCCTATCCAGAAGTATGCTGTGATCGACAGTGTCAAATGCAGCACTGAGATCAAGCAATACCAGCACTGTTAGTTTGCCTGAATCCGTATTTAGGCGGATATCATTGATTATCTTTATAAGGGCGCTCTCTGTACTATGATGTGCTCTGAAACCAGATTGAAAATTGTCTAAACATCCCTTGGAGCTTAAGAACTTGTTAACCTGGTTAAAAACAACTTTTTCAATGATTTGAAAAATGTCAATTAATTCATTAATTGCTCAATAAGGTGTTATCCAGGTTGCTCTTTTTCAAGAGGGGTTTAACAACAAGTTTGGGAAAGTCCCTGAGAGAAGTGAACCATTTACCACTTTTAGGAGATCCATTTCTAGACAGTTAAACACCATTTTGAAGAATGATGTGGGGAGCGTGTCAAGAGTGCACGTTGATGTTTTGATAATTTGCACAATCTCTTCTAAGATTTTACCATCGATTGCCATGAAATCAGACAAAATGTCTGATTTCTTAAGTTGTGGTTGAGCTTGTCTGACATCGACACAACTGGATGAGCTGATTGCCTTTCTAATATTATTGATCTTATCAGTAAATAAATGAGCAAACTCATTATATTTGCTTTCAGAGAATAGTTCACTGGGAATCCTACTGGGGGGGGTTGTGAGTCTCTCTACCGTTGCAAAAAGAGTGCGGGCATTATATAGGTTGCTGTTTATAAGGCTTGAAAAGAAAGTCTGCCTTGCAATGTTTAGTTTCACATTAAAAGCATGAAGTCTGTCTTTACAGTTGTTATAATGGACTACTAGCTTCGTCTTCCTCCACATACCCTCAGCTTGTCTTTTTATCATTTGTACTGCTGTTGACCTTGTCCAAGGTCCTATCTGTCTCCCAGTCCTCTTCCTGACTTTAACAGGAGCAATGTCATCTATGACATTCTTAACTTTAGAGTTAAACAAATCAGCCTCATCAGAGAATCAACAGAGTCTGCAGATATGCTTGGTACTAGCGATATTGCCTTTATAAACTGCTCACTAGTGTTCTCATTTATGCATCTCTTTCTGACAGGGACAGATCTGTCTTCAATGGCTGGAGTGATCAATATATCAAAGAAAATACAGAAATGATCAGATAGTGGGACATCCTTAACAACAGTCGATGAAACGTGTAAACCCTTAGTTATAAGTAAATCAAGAGTGTGTCCACGATTGTGTGTGGGTCCTTGTACATGCTGAGTCAGATTAAAAGTGTTAAAAACAGTCATAAGTTCTTTTTCAGCATTGATTTCTGGATTATCAATGTGAATATTAAAATCCCCAGCAAGTCAAATTCAGGGGTTACTATTGATAACAGCTCTGTAAAATCATCAATAAAAGTTGGGAGAATATTTTGGAGGTCTGTTGATAATGATCAGTAAAATACGTGGAGCACCCTTTAGTGCTATACTCAGATATTCAAAGGACAAATAGTCACCAAATGACATGTGTTTACAATCATAGACATCTTTAAACAGGGCAGCAATGCCTCCACCTCTCCTATTAGCTCTGCAAACACTCATAAAATCGAAATTGGCAGGGGTGGTTTCATTCAGGACTGCTGCACTACAACTGTCATCTAGCCAAGTTTCATTTAAAAGCATAAAATCAAGGCAATTTGTGTTGATAAAATCATTGACTAGAAGTGACTTATTGTTAAGTGATCAGATGTTTAAAAGTGCTAACTTAACAGTTTTAGCTATTTTCTCTACAGTAGTCTCAGATCTACATTTAATAGACACCAGATTTGAATGATTTGCTCTACGACTTGAAGAGGCCTTTGATTTTCTGTCACGTAATACAACACATATCTGCGTAGAGAAAGCTACAGGCACACTGGGTTACCGCTTGTTCTGTAAACATTTGATAAAGATACTGTTATCTAAGCTGGCACCTGACACAATGAGATTTGTTTTGATCACCAGCTGAAGATGGGGCGTTGTTTGGGCCCTGGCGATGTGGCAAGAGGAGGGCTCTTCCAGGTGGGCTCAGAGGTGGTTGTGGAGCAAGCCGCTTTTTGGTTGATAACTGGGGGCTTGCGGCAATGGAGTGTGAAAGTTTAGTTCCAGCAAACACCAGTTCCTCCATCTTTTTTGAAAAACCCAAGAGAGGTGAGCAAGGTGACAATGAGAGCATGTCTGGTGACAGAGGCTGTGTCTCTGGAGATTCTGGCTGCTGAAATATATTGTCCTGGCTATTTTCCTGAAGATCATTGTTGAGTGCTGAGTCTTGATGCTGTTCTGATGCGTCACAGTCTATCTGTGTTGAGCTCAGTGTGCAGGGCGCAGGCGGCAGGGTGTCCATGAACAGCAGTTGTTGTGGCTGTGTGGCGTTATCACTGTGCTTGTGAGATGCGTCAGCCACAAGTCCACTCAGGAGCTGATTTGAAGTCCTGTGGTCATTCCGACATTTACTAGGGGTGTGTGTGCCATTTGGGTTTAGTTCAGTGGCACACACAGCCGATGGATGATGGAGGGAGAAACAGATATTGTCCTTTAGCACTTTTGCACCAAGTTTGTTTGGATGACGGCCATCTGATGTAAACAGTTGTCTTTGATTCCAGAAGAGTTTGAAGTTGTCAATGAAATTCAGTCCTTTCCTGTTACATGTTTTCTGCAGCCATACGTTTAGACCAAGAAGCCTTGAAAACATATTTGTCCCTCTTGCAGGGAGTGGTCCACTGATGAATGGCTGAACTTTCACAGAAATCTTCACAGAAATGTCTCTTGAGCAGTTCTGACTGCTCCTTCCGAATATCATTCTTCCCCACATGGATGATAAGTCGAGTCCTTGAGTCGTTCGTTCATCACATGACAGCATGTAAGAGATGATTCAAACCCGAGGACTCGAGAGATGAACGGATCAAATCTTTTTCTGGCTCTAAATGCATATGATTGGCTTCTGTCTTTCACGTGATGAACAAACGACTCAAACCGAGGACTTGAAAGATGAATGAATCAAATCTTTTTCCGGCTGTGACTGCATATGATTGGCTTCTGTTTTTCATGTGATGAACGAATGACCCTAAACTCGATAGAGGACTCGAAAAATGAACTAATCTTCTCCTCCACCTGCACAAATGTGCACATGCGCGAATGAACGAATCACTCCCTGAGAGGACTCATCGTTCTTGAGTCACATAAAAGATTCGTTCAAAATGAACGAATCGTTTAAGAACGACCCATCACTAATACAGACTATATTTGAAGCATTTAGAAGTAAAACATCATAAAAACAATGCTTAGTGGCTTAATGTATTACAACAGTGTTTTTAAAAGACCAAACAAAACAAACATTTTATTGATAACCAAGCACATGTGGTCAGAACACAAACGAGTCGCAGGTAATGAAGTATTAAGCTTTTGTCCCAAAGAAAAACCCATCTAAGCAATATGCTAGCAGGCATCTGTAGCTTTGCTCACGCTCTGCCTCTTTGCCCATTTTTATGTACTTCCGGTCAGCGCGATGATGCGCATACAAAATGGCGACGGTTGGCAACGCCCACTTGTAGCTTCATTTGCACTCATCAGAAACGTATGGGTGACGTCATGGATACTACGTCCATATTTTTTTACAGTCTTTGCTTACAAGCAGCAGCGCCATCAGGAGATCACTAGCCAAATCACAGACTGATATGTTCCTGTGAGATCATTAATATACATGTCTCAGGCTGTTTGATAATCCACAATATTTTCTAGTGAGACAACACTGATAATTTTTTGTTATTTTTCATTTTATATTTAACTCACTATGTATGTGGGACTTTTATTTTGAAAATGGGAGATGCAGATTTTTTACTATGCATTACTGAGCAACAACTGCATGAGACACCTGTTCAAACCCGGGTCAGGACACAAAATGCAGGATTTACAGATTATACATTTATTCAGCTTCACCTCCGAAGAGGCATAAGGTATGTTTAACTGTACATTTTGTTAATTTATTGTGTTTATTGTGAAATTTGATGCATATATTTCAACAAACACATGTAGACTGCTTAGTTGTGTAGTATCACTTAACTCTTATTGTCATTTTTCTGGAGTGAAAGAAATACACTTTCAAGAGTTCACACTTAGATATTGCTTGATACTATTAGCAGGTTTGGCATGCTGTCCCAGGAGAGAACCCTGAGCTCGGAGATAAGTAGGGTGAAATCGGGCTATTTGTTGTAGGCTTGGATCAATCTGATTGGTTTATCGCAGGGATGGGTGTTTGATGTGGTTCTGCTTCTGGAGCCATCTACTAAAATTTCTGAAAAGAAAAATGAGAAGGAGTCAGTGAATTGGTTCTTGAGACCTGGGTTTGTTTTGCAGTTATAATGAATAGTTTTTTTTGGCTGTGGTCCAAACAAGACAACAGAAAAAGGGCATTAGCACAGAAGAATAGGAGTTCCCTTTATTAATGCATTGCATGGCAGCTTCATTGTCACAATGAACGAGGATGCTAGAGGCGGACCATTCGTCTCCCCATAGAATGGTAGCGGCCACTAGAGGGTACAATTCAAAAAGGGCAGACAATTGTAGGTGTGGGGGAATTTCAAGCATTTGAGCAGGCCAGGAGGAGGTGAGCCAACGTCCCTGATAGTATCCCCTGAAACCTACGGAGGGGATAGCATCTGTAAATAAATGGATGTCTACTGGGGATTAGATCAGGTCGCTATAGAAAAAAAGAGCAGCCATTCCAGCACTTAAGGAAGAATATCCATAGGCTGAGTTCATTGCGGCATGGATCGGATAGGAGGATATTATCTTCTAGTCCATTGACTGAAGCTGCGAGTTGAAGGAGGTGAGTGACAAAGGAGTGTCCTTGTGGAATGATGTGCATGGCAAAATTTAGATGTCCGAGAATGGACAGTAGTTCGCGTTTAGAGCATTCTTGTTTCTCGATAAATATAGGGGATAATGAAATAATTTGGTCAATTTTTTCTTTGGGAAGGGATGCTTTGAAGTTTTTTGAATCTAAAATAATTCCTAAGAATTCTAAGGAAATGCTCGGACTGGAGGTTTTCACGTTTGCAAGGGGGATGCCAAGATTTGCAAAGTCTTTTTGAGTAGTCGCTAAGTGTTGGGCTGGCGGCATGTTAGGGGAAGAGATGATGTGAAATGCGAGATGGATGAGGTGCGAGACACCGTAGTTATTGGCAAGAGAAGCGGCCGATCATGAATTTGTTGTCAATCTCTTTTTTAATTAGTTGGTCTACGACTTTGGGTTCGATGTTAGCGGATTGAAGGTTAGGGCAAGCGAGATTGTAAGAAGGGAGGGTCGAGACGCCTGGGTGAAATCTGTTGGGTAAACCTGAAATGAGAAATCCAGAAAAGTTAGGCTCAGGATGAAAACGTAAAGTCAGATGAGAGTTGAGGTATATTAACAGGAGTTGACAGGTAATTTTTTGGGTAGACAACGAGCGCATGTGCACCGCCGCAGTAATTTCAAGTATGCAAAAATTTACAGGGGTGATGGTAGCACCTTCCGATGTTGAAATTATAGCAGGAATGAGGGGTGGGGGAGTTTTGGGAAGAAGATAAGGAGGAAGAAGAGCGGGAATGGCAGATGTAGATGGGCAGGGGACGTAGCTGGTGGATCTTGGATTGGTAGAATCTTTGTCTGGGGAAGGATTGATAAAGGGACAGGGTGGTATGATGGAGACTAGAATGGCAGACCGTGCAGGAGAGATCACGGCAACCTAAGAAGACTTTATTGTGGAGGTCGGTGTCCAAAGCCCCTCAATAAGGACACTGATTCCACTGAGTGACACGGATGGCGCATTTAGCTGAAAATAATTTATGGTAGGTATAGAAATGATTTCCCCTGTAGAAGAGTGCAAGTTCCGAGAAGATGGCCATGTAAACGTTCAACTCGTGCCTCCTATGGGGGAACACAGAACAGATGGTTTCGATGGATCTTGAAAAGGCTATGTGGAATTCTGCTAATGAAAGGATGTGGGTTTAGGTGCTGGCGGTAATTTTAGGGTGAGAGTAAAATCGCCGCAATCGACCTGTCACTCTGCTGTGGGAGGTGTGATAGGTGAAAGGAGTGTGGTGAGGTCGATGTCTGCACCTGATAGGATGAGATTCTTGACAGAGTTTGAGACTGGGGGTGGTTCCAGAGCTGGAGCATTATGTGGCATAGGGAGGGGTGTGGCGGTAGACAGGGTGAAAGGGGGGCATGCTGTAGAAATGTGTGTAGGGAGGGTGGGATCCCGGGATGGATCAGTGCTGGAGGTGGTGCTTGGTGAAGGGAGAAGGAGGGTATAAGGGGGGGTGTGCTAGAGGGGGGAAATGGGTGAGGAGGGGTTTTAGCATTGAGGTTGGGTCTGGACAGACCACAAGAACTTGGAGTACATAAGTTCAGCCAGGAGGTAAGTGCAAGACAGGCCCGCTGGTCCCTCTTCTTCAGCCGTTTCAACTTTCCACTCTCATTCAGGCCAGGGTCTAAAAACATAAAGCCTGATTCTCTTTCCTGCCTGTTTGAGACCCAGAGAGGCATGTACAGGAGGCCTTGCGAGAGTGCCAAGCACCTAGAGGGATTCCAGCACGCAAGTTATTCGTTCCCACTGCTCTGCACTCTCAGGTTATCCAGTGGGGACATTCATCCAGAATGGTCTGTCAATCAGGAGTTTGGAGATTGCTGGCGGCCTACCGTCAGCAGTTTTGGTGGTCATCCATGGCCAGGGATGTTGGCAGTTCATGGTAGCCTGCTCAGTTTGCACCAAGATCAAGAGTTCCAGTTCGCCTCCCACTGGTATGCTTCGTCCCTTACCCATCCCTTCCTGCCCCTGGTCACATTTAGTCCTTGACTTTGTCACAGGTGTACCCGAATCGAGGGGCAACACCATCATCCTCATGGTGGTGGACCACTTCTCCAAAGCGGCCAATTTTATTCCCCTCCCTAAGCTCCCCTCAGCCATGGAGACTGCTCTGGAGGTGGTGGACCACGTAATTCAGATTTATGGTCTTCCAGTCAACGTGGTCTCTGATAGGGGCCCCCAGTTTGTCTCCCGGTTCTGGAGGGAATTTCATCCCCAGACCAATGGGCACTCCAGGATTTGTAATGTGCTCTTCACTGCCTTGCATTCCATAACCCTAGCTCCTGGTATCAACAACTCTCCTGGGTAGAGTATGCCCATAATAGTCTACCAGTGTCTACTACAGGTATGTTGCAATTTCATTGTTCTTTTGGCTATAAACCACCCCTGTTTCCCTCACAGGAACCCGAAGCTGTGGTTCTGTCTGCCTTGGCTTTTGTCCAACAGTGTCTGCACACTTGGAGGAAAGCTAAGGAGGCCTTGGCCCGAGCTAGTAAACGGACCAAAGCAGTGGCTGATCATCATCGGACTATGGCTCCTCACTTTGTATGTGGTCAAAGGGTATTGCTCACTACCAAGAACCTGTCTCTCAGAGTAGCCTCACGCAAGTTTCATTGTCATGTCTTCAGTCTGATCAACTGGGCTTGTCGTTGTGTCTATGTGGTTAGAGTGTTGGACTCGTGATCCGAAGGTTGCTGGTTCGATACTCGGTACCAGCGGGAATTGGGGGTGGGGGGAGTGAATGACCAGCACCCTCAATACCACGACTGAGGTGAGTCCCTTGAGCAAGGCACCGTTCCCCCCCAACTGCTCCCCGGGCGCCGCAGCATGGCTGCCCACTGCTCCGGGTGTGTGTTCACGGTATGTGTGTGTTCACTAACTGTGTGTGTGCACTTGGATGGGTTAAATGCAGAGCACAAATTCCAAGTATGGGACACCATACTTGGCCACACTTCACTTCACTTCACTTCACTTCACTTCATGTGTCTTTCCTTAACCAGTTTTGTTTTGTTTTGATCACTTGACACATGCCTTCTGTTAGAGAGGAATCAAGGAGTCCTGCGAGGAATCTCGCTCTCCCTTGCGCTGTATCACCCCAGGATACAGCACGCTGCGGTATCGCCCCCTGCCGGACGTCGTTGAAATTATACTTTTCATAGATGAATGTCTGTTCCCCTTACAGAGTGGCATGTTTTGAGTCCCTTTTACATATTTTTTGCCTCTTCTTTTTATATGAACTGTAGTGTTCATATAACACTCTGCAAATTCTGCATGAACAGATGGCTTTTAATAAAGTGTAGTGTGCCTGTTCCTGGTGTTTTTTGTTGCTGGAATTTTCCCCCGCGGGAGTTCTTTTCCCATTTACTGAGGGCTACTGATCCTTGACAATGCTTGTATTATTAGTGAGAATAGTTAATTGTTTGCAGGAAAGGTCTTGGTGCATTAATGGGCTCATTTAAGAAGGGGAGCATATGATAAATATAATGGGGGAAAAAAACTCTATTCTACCACTCTATTGTACTACTCTACTAATGGGAATATTGAAGCCACAAGGTCAGGAATGTTAACATGAATTGAATATAAAAAAAATATTTTTGAAAATGATTCTTACTTTTCTTCAGGTGCAGCAAAAACATTGAAGTTCAGCTTTATGATGTTACTGCTGATCCTCTTCAACCCTGCCAAAATGATTCGTGAGCTTTACTACTGACTGATGGGTGCAGGTTTTTTCCCAACAAATATCAAACCACAGACAGCTCTATAATGTTTTTACCAAACCTGAATTCTGTATGTACAGATTTCCACATCTGCAGTGGTTTGTATGCAACATAAGCATATAAGTATTCAATCAAAATATTTCTGTTTCAGGTGATCACATTTTGTCGTGAAGGCGAGCACAATTATGAAGCCCTAAACTTGCAAAAAACAAAATGCAGCAACAAAGCAACTTGGACTATAATATTCGAGGATTCTGTGGATAAAGACGCACTTCGTTCTCTGAAACCAACTTTCAAAGTTGTGCAGCGGATGCAACAAGCTATTTGTCTGATTCTTGATACCTCACGAAGCATGATACATGTAAGCATTAAATTCACCTGAAAACAGATTTGCTTTTCACATTTAAAATTCTTAACTCTAGATTATCCAAACACTCCAATTCACACTGTTCTTACCACGGTGGTTCTCAATTCCGGTCCTCAGGTCCCCCTGCCCTGCACATTCTGTATGTCTTTTTTACGCTATCACACCGATAGAGTTTAGTTTTCCTCTGCCTATCTTTATTTTTTCTCACCTCTGTCTTTCCATGTTGTAAGGGTCCCTCTATTAGTCCAATGATGGAACTAACAGCATGGGTGAAGGTTAAATGCGTGTAAGCCTTTTTAGCACATGTGAAAAGAAATATTTTTATTTGTTAATTTATTTTCATTTGTTTCCAACTCCGAATTTAATCTGACTCCAATTTATAATAATTTAAATTTAGATTCATCCAATTTCAGCTGATCGTCTTATAGGTTGCGATTTGGTCCAATTTAGATCGATTAACCTAATAAATCCTTATTTTCAGTTAATGGTTCATCGTTTACCGGAAGTCGCTTGGAGTCAGTATGCTGGCCAGTTACATCTGCTCACGGACATATCCTCGCCAGTTCTGGTTTTTAGATAGAGATTTAAACTAATTTCCTTTAAGTAATATTAGGCCACCCCATGCTTGCTCATTAAACTTTCACACTCTGCTCTTTTTAGTAGTATGTGCCATCAATGAAGATTGGCCACCAATTCAATTCATCTTTATTTCTATGGTGCTTTTACAATGTAGATTGTGTCAAAGCAGCTTAAGTAAATTGAAACTGCTTCAGTTGAACTTCAGTGTAAATTAAATTTCACTGCTGAAAGCCCAAACACTGAAGAGCAAATCCAACAATGCACAGCCCCACAAGTCCCAAACCAAGCAAGCCAGTGGCAACTGATGAAAGTGAAGGAAAAAGAATTGTACTCAATGAAACAACCACAAACAAGAACTGCTGTACAAATAAATGTGATTTATTACAGGTGGTGATTTGTGAAGCAGTGAGTGAGCTATTTACAATCAACTAAAACATAAATTAGAAAGACTGGCTATGGGTGGCGCTAAAGCAAAGAAACAATCAAAACGGTCTTACTAATATCAAATGCCCTCCAATCTAGTCTAATAAACAAAAAAAACAAAAAATGAAAAATAAGTCTTCAACATCCAAAAGACATCTTACCTTAACTACACTAACTATCCACTTAACCAAAGATACACGGTTTGGTGCTCACCTCCTTCCCTATTGTATCTATAGACAGTTTAACTCCTATGTGTTGAAATGTCATGTGACCTAATTACCTACCAGTCTTTCTACTGAACCCATGTAAAGAAACATGAGAAAAGGGAGTGAATGTTTACACGCAGGTAAGAACAGACAGTGACTAAACTAAAATGACAACACAATGTAAATAAAGGTGAAAACAGACAATATATCTCAACAAAACAGGGATACAAGCACTATCACAATGAACCAAACAATGAGCACAAAAACCATTACCAAATCAAGCCAAAAAGACTGCTAGCAGACAAAAGCTTATTATAGGAAGTTGGAGTGATCTAATTGGCTGAGACTGGGACAGAGTTGTAACAGGAACCAATCAGGATAAGCCAGTGTCAGGATCGGTTGCAGCAAGTGTAAGTGAACCAGCCAATCAGGAACAGCAGTAGACAAAAACAAGGAAGTGAACTGAAGTGAGAAAGAAAAACATAATGATTCAGCATCTAAATCTCTGTTACAAAAAAAATTTGAGTTATTCAATCACAAGCATTAAGGATAGGAAGTGGGGCATTTAGAACATCGGCCGTTTCAGCAATTCAGGTGGAAATGGCGGAGATACCCTTAAAGTATAGGACACTTGAGTTAAAAATGGCATATTGGAGCTCTGTAAGAGGGCATGCAGATACTCATCCAGTAAAAGCAGTATTTAACAAATGTTGGGAACATGAATATATCAAGAACAGGAGTTTCGGGTGGAATGCAGAATTGGAGGCCAGGAAACTAGGAATAGATCATATAAAAATAGGACCTACATTAGTAATATACCTGATACACCTCCTTGGTTGTTTCAAATGCCACTAGTTGATATACAGTTACATAGTAAAATCAATGATAAGAACAGGTGTATCTCTAAGGAAGAACTAGTAAAACAATACTTGAAACAAAAATATTTTAATAGTTTACAGATATATACTGATGGGTCATACAGCGTTTCAAAGAGATTAAGCAATTATTTATCAGTATTTACAACAGAAATTATGGCAATTTTAATGGCTATGCAGTGGGTGGAAGAAAATCGGCCCATAAGTGTGGTGGTATGCTCTGATTCATATTCAGCCTTGAATAGTCTAAATAACGGGACTTCTGCATCAAGACAGGATCTATTATATGACATCTTACAGAACATTTATGGAATAAATCACAGGGGTATAAGGGTAGAATTTTTATGGATTCCTGCCCATGTAGGAATAGAAGGGAATCAAGAGATTGATAAGTTGGCAAAAACAGCATTGGGGGAAGAGGAGGTGGAAATAGAGGTCCCATTATGTAAAACGAAAATAAAATATATTATTAATAATGCAGTTATCAATCTTTGGCAAGAGGACTGGAATTCAAAATTAAAGGAAAGACATCTCTATAACATCCAATCTTAAGTGGGGAAAGAAAGGAAGGTACATGGGAACAGGAAAGAAGACACTGTTATAACTAGGCTCCGTATAGGTCACTCCAATCTAAATTCACTGCACATGATAGGGAAATGTGAAACAGATTGCTGCAGTAATTGTGGAAAAACAGAAACAGTTGAGCATGTGTTAATAAAGTGTGAAGCATATAGAAGAGAGAGGAACCAGCTTATTAAAAAGTTAAGAGATTTGGAAATTTATGTCATCACAAGACAGAGTTATTCTTCCACTTATTGAGGTCTCACACTCCAACAAAGTAGGGGGCGGAAATGCACCCTTAAGCTGGTTTGCCACCCGCCATTAAACCAAAAAGAAGAAGAAAACATAATGAGACACATAATACAAACATACACTCACCGGCCACTTTATTAGGTACACCTGTCCAACGGCTTGCTAATGAAAATTTCTAATTAGCCAATCACATGGAAGCAACTCAATGCATTTAGGCATGTAGACATGGTTAAGACGAACTGCTACAGTTCAAACCGAGCATCAGAATGAGGAAGAAAGGTGATTAAAGTGACTTTGGACGTGACATGGTTGTTGGTGCCAGACAGGCTGGTCTGAATATTTCAGAAACTGCTGATCTACTGGGATTTTTCACACACAAGCATCTCTAGGGTTTACAGAGAATGGTCTGAAAAAGAGAAAATATCCAGTGAGAGGCAGTTCTGTGGGCGCAAATGCCTTGTTAATGCCAGAGGTCAGAGAAGAATGGCCAGACTGCTTCGAGCTGATAGAAAGGCAACAGTAACTCAAATAACCACTCGTTACAACCGAGGTATGCAGAAGAGCATCTCTGAACGCACAACACGTTCAACCTTGTGGCAGATGGGCTACAGCAGCAGAAGACCACATCGGGTGCCACTCCTGTCAGCTAAGAACAGGAAACTGAGGCTGCAATTTGCACAGGCTCACCAAAATTGGAGGAGAAATAGAAGATTGGAAAAACGTTGCCTGGTCTGATGAGTCTCGATTTATGAGACACTCTCAGGCTAGAGTGAGGACACTCAGAAAAATCATGTGACAACAATGATTGGGAAAAAATGCTTGCAGAACCAGCACTGCAGGAAAAAAAAGGTGGGCACTAATTTTTTTAAGTCGGCATAATCAGAAGTTAGGTTTGTCCTTTTTTCCATATGGTGACAAACATCTGATTGAAACTGTTTCTGAAATTAGAGAAAATGTAGAGCAGTGCATGATTTTGTCCTTTGGGAACTGATTGGATTGTTGGAAGATTTCTAACAAAATGAAGGAAGATTTGAATGCCAGTTTGCACTGTGAGTCACCATCGGCACCCTCTTGTGGAGAATGTTTTTTGCTCAATAATGTCGAGAACAAGGCGCTAAATCTTAGAGATGGAACTGTATCCTATTTATCGAAGCACTGATGGGAGGCAGGGCTGAAAGGAGACACGCACTGATAGCCCTGCCCTAAAGGCATATATATATATATATATATACACAGGGAGTGCAGAATTATTAGGGAAGTTGTATTTTTGAGGATTAATTTTATTATTGAACAACCACCATGTTCTCAATGAACCCAAAAAACTCAATCTGAATATTTTTGGAAGTAGTTTTTAGTTTAGTGACTATTACTGTGCATAATTATTAGGCAACTTAACAAAAAACAAATATATACCAATTTCAATTATTTATTTTCACCAGTGAAACCAATATAACATCTCAACATTCACAAATATACATTTCTGACATTCAAAAACAAATCAGTGACCAATATAGGCACCTTTCTTTGCAAGGACACTCAAAAGCCTGCCATCCATGGATTCTGTCAGTGTTTTGATCTGTTCACCGTCAACATTGCGTGCAGCAGCAACCACAGCCTCCCAGACACTGTTCAGAGAGGTGTACTGTTTTCCCTCCTTGTAAATCTCACATTTGATGATGGACCACAGGTTCTCTATGGGGTTCAGATCAGGTGAACAAGGAGGCCATGTCATTAGTTTTTCTTCTTTTAGACCCTTTCTTGCCAGCCACGCTGTGGAGTACTTGGACGCGTGTGATGGAGCATTGTCCTGCATGAAAATCATGTTTTTCTTGAAGGATGCAGACTTCTTCCTGTACCACTGCTTGAAGAAGGTGTCTTCCAGAAACTGGCAGTAGGACTGGGAGTTGAGCTTGACCCCATCCTCAACCTGAAAAGGCCCCACAAGCTCATCTTTGATGATACCAGCCCAAACCAGTACTCCACCTCCACCTTGCTGGCGTCTCAGTCGGACTGCAGCTCTCTGCCCTTTACCGATCCAGCCACGAGCCCATCCATCTGGCCCATCAAGACTCACTCTCATTTCATCAGTCCATAAAACCTTAGAAAAATCAGTCTTCAGATATTTCTTGGCCCAGTCTTGACGTTTCAGCTTGTGTATCTTGTTCAGTGGTGGTCGTTTTTCAGCCTTTCTTACCTTGGCCATGTCTCTGAGTATTGCACACCTTGTGCTTTTGGGCACTCCAGTGATGTTGCAGCTCTGAAATATGGCAAAACTGGTGGCAAGTGGCATCTTGGCAGCTGCACGTTTGACTTTTCTCAGTTCATGGGCAGTTATTTTGCGCCTTGGTTTTTGCACACGCTTCTTGCGACCCTGTTGACTATTTTGAATGAAACGCTTCATTGTTCGATGATCACGCTTCAGAACCTTGGCAATTTTAAAAGTGCTGCATCCCTCTGCAAGATATCTCACTATTTTTGACTTTTCGGAGCCTGTCAAGTCCTTCTTTTGACCCATTTTGCCAAAGGAAAGGAAGTTGCCTAATAATTATGCACACCTGATATAGGGTGTAGATGTCATTAGACCACACCCCTTCTCATTACAGAGATGCACATCACCTAATATGCTTAATTGGTAGTAGGCTTTTGAGCCTATATAGCTTGGAGTAAGACAACATGCATAAAGAGGATGATGTGGTCAAAATACTCATTTGCCTAATAATTGCCTGTTAAGTTCCGTATTGATTATAAAATATTGCTTCTTACCTAT
>CAIGQV010019070.1:23907593-23928370 GCA_903798115.1 Danio jaintianensis | reverse complement strand
TGTGTGTGTGTGTGTGTGTGTGTGTGTGTGTGTGTGTGTGTGTGTGTTTGTTAAACTTATGTTAATTAGTAATCATTGTCTTAGATTTATTAGAAAATTATTCATTTTTTTGTTTTAGTTAACTATAATACCCCATTCAAACTCAATAATGCTATTTAAATGCTATTTGTAATTGTGTATGAAATTTACAATCAATTAGTTTTTACTGTATATACACACATGTACTTTGTTCTCTGCTCATATTATAATATTTTCATTCTGACAGGACATGGTCACCGAATGGTCAGTTCATCTGTATAAAGCATTGGATAAAAAGGTCTATTTCAAAGAAGCTACAATACTAGTGCCACTCAACTGGAATAGTAAGGTCTTTACCAAAGCAAGAGCAGAGTTATTTGAAACGGTACAACTAATTATGCCACTATCTTATTTGTTAAATCTGAATGTTCATTCATTTCACTTACATGAGATATTTCTGTATGAAATGCAGGGCACAATAAGAATCGATAATGCTCATCCAGCATACGGTGATGAACCGTACACTAACCAGTATGGTAAATGTGGAGCCGAGGGTCAGTACATTCATTTCACACCAAACTTCCTCCGAGACGACAAACTCATCAAGTTTTACGGGTCAAGAGGTAAACATCAATCATTATCCTTCAACGGTTTAAACTGTAATATGCTTTTATTATTAGTGAGGATGGTTAATTGTTTGCAGGAAAGGTCTTGGTGCATGAATGGGCTCATCTGAGATGGGGCGTATATGATGAATATAATGAAAAAACTCCATTCTACCGCTCTACCAATGGCAAGATTGAAGCCACAAGGTCAGAAATGTTAACAAAAATTAAATACTTTTTTAAAAATCTCTTTGAAAATGATCTCAACTATTGATTTCTTACTTTTCTTCAGGTGTAGCAAAAACATTGAAGGTCAGCTTTATGATGTTACTGCTGATCCTCTTCAACCCTGCCAAAATGATCCGCAAACTTCACTACCGACTGATGGGTGCAGGTTTATTCCCAACAAATATCAAAGCACAGACAGCTCCATGATGTCTTTACCAAGCCTGGATTCTGTAAGTACAGATTTCCACATCTGCAGTGGTTTGTATGCAACATAAACATAACAAATATATTTTGGTTTCAGGTGATCACATTTTGTCGTGAAAGCGAGCACAATTATGAAGCCCCGAACTTGCAAAATACAAAATGCAGCAACAAAGCGACTTGGACCGTAATATTTGAGGATTCTGTGGATAAAGATGCACTTCGTTCTCTGAAACCACTGGCGTCGACTCCACCAGCACCAACTTTCAAAGTTGTGCAGCGAATGCAAAGAACTGTTTGTCTGGTTCTTGACGTCTCTGGAAGCATGCAAGTATGGAAAAACACTTAATTTAAAAAACAGATATGCTTTTCACACATGAAAAAGTTAACCCATGGTCATCTAAACCCATTGTTTCATGTTCTCACTGAACATAATCCTGTTCTGAACTCTAAATGATTGATCACTTTTGGTGCGTTAGTGCTGCAATTAGCTAATCTAAACTGATTAGATTACTACTGTTTTTGCTCACTTCAAACCATCATTCAGATTTGAATAACTAGCAATTGCAGTCTAAGGTGGATTCTGATTATATAATGGGTATTTTGTAGTGTTTTTGTAATAGTCTAAATATGATCTTGTACTCCTTGTATACATCCCAAAACCTGATATTAGCCTTCTTGTTTTCATATTTGCAAAGTCTGTGTCGTTGTTTAGCATGCAAGCAACCCTGAGACCTTCATTAGTTTTCAAAACACAAATGAAGATGTTTTAGATGAAATCCAAGAGCTCTCTGACCCTTTACAGTAATGGTCCTGAGATTTTCAAAGGCCAAAAAATGAACTAAAAACATTGTCAAAACATTCCATGTGACTTTAGTGGTTCAACTGTAATCATGTGTGCTAAAACAAAGTAAAAATGTCTTTTCTTTTCTGGGCTTGAAATGTCTTGGGACCGTTGCTGTCTATAGAAGATGAGGGAGCTCTCGTTTTTTTTGTTCTGAAGATGAATGAAGGTCACAGAGCATTAGAACATTCAGCCATAGCATTGTAACACTACACTGCACATGTTTGGCACCACACTAATAGTATAAAAAATAAATTTTGCCAATTAACATTACATATACAGTTTTTTAGCAACCCAGATATATCAAACTTGAGCAGATGAGTTTGTCATCATGGTAATTCAGAATCTGGCTCAAATTCATATTCACTAAATATGCTTACACTATTACATAACTCAATTACTCTGTTACAATGTACTATTTACAAAAAGAAAATCATTGCTATATTGTTTATAATTAAAAGACTGAGGAATGTCTAATTGATATTTAACTATAAAAAAAATGAAAAAGGGGAGGGTAGTGAATGACATCCTGGATCGCTAAAGACCTAAGGCAGTGTTTCTCAACCACGTTCCTGGAGGACCACCAACACTGCTTGTTTTGCATGTCTCCTTTGTCTGTCACACCCACTACAAGTCTTTCGGTCTCTGCTAATGAGCTGATGATCTGAATCAGGTGTGTTTGGTTAAGGAGACATGGAAAAAATGTGTAGAGCTGGTGGTCCTCCAGGAACGTGGTTGAGAAACACTGACCTAAGGTATAGGTTAAAAGCAATGCTAGCCCTACTCCAGGACAGGGTATCATAAGTCCAGGTAAAAGCAGTGTAATACCATTTCTAAATTTTAACTTTAATCAAATAAACTTCGCTCCCCCTGGAAACAACTTTCATTACTTTCTGGTCACATGGAAAGCAGTGTTAAGCAGTGTGAAAAGCCTTAGGCTAGAGATTTTAATGTTTAAATAAACTTCAGTGCTCCAATTAATCATTTTTAAATATGCATAGGTAAAGATGCATAAAATTGATATTGCATGCCAGATTTTTAAAGTTGCATCCATTTTCTAGGGTCCACGTATTCTTCGACTGCAGCAGGCTTCAACTCATTTCCTGCAGAACATCATTGAGGATCAGTCCAGTGTGGCACTTGTTACCTTTAGTACTGATGCTTCTACACTCAGTGCCTTGACTACTATTGACAAAGAGTCCACACGAGAGAATCTTGTCAAATTGTTGCCTAAAGTAGCAGATGGATCGACAAACATGTGTAAAGGCCTTAATCTAGGCTTACAGGTACTATATTAATTACACAAACAAGCCTCCATGCATTTTTTCATGTTTAAAATGTCTAAATGTTTGTTAAATGCCAGTGTTCTTTGTCTTCAAAACTTCAAGGTACTCAAAACGGACAATCAAGATGTATTGGGAGATGAAATAATTTTTTTTACAGATGGTGAAGCAACGGATACCCTTAGTAATTGTGTTCCAGCTGCAATTAACAGTGGAGCCATAATACACACAATAGCTTTGGGTAATAAAGCAGATAAAGCACTGAGAGAAATGGCTGACAAAACTGGTGAGTTAAATTTTTTTACACATTATAAGTGTCATGGAAAAGTGTTATGGACTATATGAATGCTTAAAACAATTAGAAATGTAAGAAACCCACTATAAAAGGGGAAAAGGGGGGGGGGGGGGGGAAGGGGGATTCTGCAGCTTGTATGTGACAAATTCAGCGAATTTTAGCTTGGTTCTCTTAGCAGCAAAATTTTTACTCAAATTCTCAATGGATTATATATGCATTATATTATATACAGTGTTACACAAATGATGTGCATAAGCCACACAAGAGATAGAAACATGCATTGTGATCTGTGTAGTTCAGTTTACTAATAAATGATTCTAATCAAGTCACAAATCTCAATACAAATGATAATAGATCACAGAACAAACTTGCCATAATAAATTTGAACTAACTGATCCAATATTAGGCCTATGAATCTTTTAAATAATATAACAATACATACTATCAATGTTTGTTTTTCATCTGGTGAAAATTTCTTAAATGTTTTGTGTTGAAATTAGGGGGGAAGTTTATCACAGCCAGTGATGACGTTCTCTCTAATCAGCTACTGAATGGATTTTCTTCACTAATAATGCCAACAGGAAACCAAACAAAAGATCCAGTTCAGGTTTGAGAACTGATTGCTCATTAAATGGCAAATTACCTTCAGACTGCTCCTGGGGACCCACTATTAGTTCAACCTGACAGGATCAGGATCATTTGAAAATATGAATGCAGTTGTGCTGAACCATGTTGGAAATAAACTTGGATGGTGGGTCCCCAGGAACAGAGTTGAAGACCTCTGGACTAACTTTTTATGAATATTCTACTTTTTTCTCTTTCACCCAATTAGATAGACAGTGTGGGAATAAAAACATCTGATTGGTTCAATGGGACAGTATCAGTGGATCTGACTATTGGTACCAAAACCAGCTTTACAATAACCTATGAAACCAGCTTACCTCGCATTTCCATACAGTCCCCAAGTGGTTTAATATACAGTCAAACGCAGATGCGTCATGACGAACCAGCAAAAACAGTCACTCTAAAAGTTCCAGGAACTGCACAGGTAGGAAAACTGGCACATGATTTCAGAAGAAAATTTCCTTAAAACTTTTACATGTATCTTATACTACTGTTGTGTGTTTGGTAGACTGGAGACTGGAAGTACAGTATCTTAAGTCCAACACTTCAGTCTCTAACAGTAACAGCAACAAGTCAAGCGGCACGTGCTAATGTTCCTCCCATCACTGTCAAAACCCAAATGAACCAACAATTCAGCGATGGCAGTAAACCTATGATAGTGTTTGCGGAAGTAGCTCAGAATTACAAGCCTCTCATAAAGGCAGAAGTGTGGGCTACGCTGGAGTCTGAATCCGGGACTGTACATGAATTACAACTCCTTGACAATGGAGCAGGTAAATAACACACAATGATGGTTTTGGAAGTTTATTTTCATTCATTTGTCCCTGGCTAAATATGAGATGAACTGCAAGATTACAAACTTTGATTTGAAACAGAAAGATATTGGAATATCACACACAAAAAATAAGTTTTCTTAATGGTAATGATTTAGTGAGAAAAAGGACTACAATCACATAACGTCATGGTTGGGTTGGGGGTTAGTGGAATTAGAGGTCTTTGGAATAGGGAATGAAAGAATGAACCATGGTGGTGATGACCAAGGGATGATCCAGGAAAAGGATGAGTCAGGGAACGAAAAAGATGAGGGGACAAACAGCTGGATGGGACCAGGGGAGACTCAGAGATGAGGAGCTGAACAGGACCAGAAGAGACTCATTGTAAGGGACCAGCAGAGACTCGGGATGGAGTTGTAAGGGACCAGCAGAGACTCCGGGGATGAAGAAGACAAAATGCTGGGTGAGACCAGCAAATGCTCAAGGTGATGATACACATGGTAACTTTTAGAGCAAGCTTGTTGGGCAGTTTTGGGGAACGATGCAGTAAGTGGGCAACCTGATGAGATTTAGGGCAACCGGATCCAGACAACAATTTTGGTGTCAATCTGAAAGAAGGTTGCTCTGTGCATCATTACCTTTAGGAGACAAGGAGCTCGACAAGACCAGGAGAGACTCAGGAGATGAGGATCTGAACAGGACCAGCAGAGACTCAGGAGATGAGGAGCTGAACGGGACCAGACAAGACTCAGGAGACGAGAAGCAAAATGGAACCAGAAGAGACTCAGGGAAATAGAGCTTAATGAGACCAGTGGCGACTCAGGAGATGAGGAGCTAAGTAGGACTAGCAAGGACAGAAGAAGCCAGAAATCCTCCTTATTAAAACAATCCAATATTTCATAGTCCAGCAGCTCATCCTCAGTGGTAGTAGTGTGAAATCCAAATAAAGTCAATTGAAGGTCTTTGAATGGAAGTATATGGAGCTTACTGACATAGAGCTCAAATTTTGTTGCCAGGTGGTGTTACAGAGTGTACCAGAGGATACTTAAAACTTTCCAAAAATACGGCAAAACTCTCTTGAGGAGCCAAATGGGCAGGCTTGCATGAGACTGTTCCCTGAGGTTGGCTTGATAAAAAGTACTTACAGGAAGGAGGTTAGATTTGCAAGTTGAATAAAGCCTCCTGTTTGGTCCTCATAGGAGCAGTCTCCCTAAATTCTCAAAATATTTGTATTTGAAATTTTTTTTTCAATTTAACCCTCATGCATACGATCACACCGGTGTGATCAGCCTAGGGGTCAGCAGGAGTATTTAAAACTTACGTGTGAAGGCGTTTAAACAGTTTATTTGAATCACATTTACACTGTATGGCTCATTAGAACCCCCACTCAACCCCAACTCTATTAAGAGTATAGAGTTCAACTCTTGAACACTATACTTGTTCCAAAGTCCTCAAATAATAGAACCTTTTTTATTTAACAGGAGCTGATACTTTCAAAGATGATGGAGTCTATTCTAGGTATTTCACACGGATGAAAAAAGGAAGAAGCAGCTTGAAAGTAAGGGTTAAAAATAAAAATGGACAAGCCAGATTTACTCTTCAAAAAAGAGGTGGTGCACCATACGTACCCGGATATGTGGTGGACGGTAAACCCTGAGACTCTTAAAGCAAATAAACAATTCCTCAACCTCAGACCTGCAGAATAATCCAAGTGGTTCTTCTATTTTCAGGTGTAGTGGAGCTGAACCCGCCCAAGCCTTCAGTTTCTGAGGAACTACTGGAGGTTGGAAGCTTCACCAGAACAGCCACCGGTGAGAGTTTTGAGGTGACTCTAACAGGCTCAACACCACCAACATTCCCTCCATGCAAAATCACAGATCTGAGTGCTGAGATCCAGGAGGATGCCGTGCTTCTCAGCTGGACGGCTCCTGGTGAAGACCTTGATGAAGGGTCAGGTAAAAGCATGCAAAATACAAGCAATTTTAAAAACTAGATCACAAAGTAATGTCATTCATTGACCTGTGTTTCTTTTCATTTTAAGTAAAATCCTATGACATCAGATGGAGTTTTGAACTGAAAGACCTTCTCTTCAACTTCAGCAATGCTCATGTGGTCAACACATCTGCCATCTCACCACAGGTGTTTGGATCAGTCGAACAGCATTTGTTCAATCTCAGTTTTCCAATCCAAAATGGCACCACACTCTTTTTTGCGATTCAGTCTGAGGACAAAGAAAAACTGAAATCTGAAATGTCTAACGCAGCTTCAGGTTCAAAGATCATCCCTAATCCAAACACAGGAGATCTAGACTTGAAGTTGATTTTTATTGCTATTTCTGTTTGTCTGGCATCTGTGGTGGTTATTGGTATTTTTGGAATAACAACATGGGCTTTGAGACGAAAGAAACTTTCTGATTCCTAGAGAAAACATAGCTAACCTATAATGCAAATAAAAAAAAACTTAAAACTGCATTGTACACCTTCTGCTTTCAATAAAAGCCGTGTTTGGTGAACACATTGAAATTGGGTATATTTAGAAATGTGTTGTGAGGTAATAAAATGTAATTTTAATTGAAATGATAATTACTGTTGCATGTTGTCCCCATGTTCGCGTGGGTTTCCTCCGGGTGCTCCGGTTTCTCCCACAAGTCCAAAGACATGGTAAAGGTGAATTGGGTAGGCTAAATTGTCTGTAGTGTATGTGTGTGAATGAGTGTGTATGGATGTTTCCCAGTGATGGGTTGCAGCTGGAAGGGCATCCGCTGCGTAAAACATATGCTGGTTAAGTTGGCGGCATATATATATTAATACCGCTGTGGCGACCCCAGATTAATAAAGGGACTAAGCCGAAAAGAAAATGAATAAATGATAATTACTGTGTATATATTTCTTGAGATTATTATGTGCTCTGGAACTTGTGGTACTTTACCATCACACAGTAACTATTATTGTTTTTAATTAATGAATCATTATTCATTTGTATTTTGTCTGTTTGGATTTGAAATGCAAAGTTTTACAAATTTTATTTTGTTATTATTATTTTTTTCATTATAGTTTTAGTTTAATAATGCCAATATATAATAATACATGCTATATATGTCTTTGGTACTTTGAATAAACAAATAAATAAATAAATATCCCCCTCTTTATATTATTACATCTGTTGAATTACTTTTATCCCTGGTAGGGACAAAATGTATCTCTTGCACCCATAGTAATTAATGCTTCTTCATAATATAGATTATATAATATAAAATACTAAAATGTGTTTCAGTGAATCTGCATTACTGTAAACAATAATATAGTTAGAAATTGACTTTCACTATCAGTGCTCTTCATAATATGGGGATCCTGAGAGGGGATCTTATGGGGATCCATAAGAGTTGTTTGGAGGGTGTCCATGAGATCTTGAGAGTCCCTTGCCACATATAGGCTATAAGACACACAGGATCCCTGTCTTTAAACAGCAATGTATAAACAAAAAAATGTATAAATATAAAACAAATATTTATTTAATTGTAACATAACACAAAGTAGGCTAAATGAACAAAACACCACGATAGTTTTGGTTCACTTTCTTTCATTTTACCATCAATAACTTTCTTTGACCTTTGAAAATATCTTTTGAGGGATTTATTTTTACATGCACAAACAACAGCAGCCTAAACAACAGAACATCGTTGTCTAATTATACCTGCAGTGCTTCTGTGAGAGGAGTACATTCATCAATATAATATCAACAAACACGAATATATTTCACTTAACAACAAACCTCGTCATAGCCTATCATTTTTCTATTCGCTTTGTAAGTTCAAGATGATGAAATTAAGGACAGTATATGCTTTTTTATTTTACATAGGGCTATAGAATGTCATGGGATCTCACTTTTCACTCCGGTAAAACATAATCGCCAATTCAAAAATGAAACAAACACCATTGAAAGGGGTTCCGCTTTGTCGTATTTACCCTGCTTTCAGCTTAATTGTCCAACATGCTTACAGCAATGTCACGGTGTTTAAAAAAGAACAGATCATTTGTTTCAGAAAATGAATAACCAGTGTCTCAACGTCCATATGAAACAGTGCCGGCCCGTAGGGTTGAGGGGCCCTAGGCGAGATAAAACAAAAAACTGGGCCCACTTGTGTAAAAACAGTGAGAAGCAAGTACAAAATATACAATTTTAATAGTATTAATTTTATTACATTAATACTATTACACTTTTTATATTATTAAATAAATATTTAAGTGTATACATTTTTTATTAACTGTAACATATTTAACCTATAATACATATGTAAAAAATATTTACTCAGATTTAAAAAAAATACGTCTGTAAGCCAGAAAACACTCATTTAAAAAAATAAAGTATACAAGTTTGGCATATACAAATAAAACTTAAATCAAATGCATTTTTTATAAATGAACAACATACAACTATATGCATAAATAACTAGAAATGCAGGAGACATTTTAGCTTGTTTTAACACAGAGATTTACACACAGGGTTCATACACATTTTTACTACTAAAATTTCATGACTTTTCCAAGACTTTCAAGTAAATTTTCATGACCTAATGTTTCATGCAATGTCTACATATACATGGTAAAGGAAAAACAATGCATGTTCAAATTTATTACAGCATATCATAAAACACGCAACAATCTATTTAGTTTCCACTTATATTTATATCTATGTAAAATTGAATTAGATAATGCTTACACCGCACTAATTATGTGAGAGTATGTGATTGGGCAAGGACAGAAAAGTAGTAAAGACAACTAACCTATATTAAAGAATACAGATATCTGTTTTCCATGACTTTTCCAAAACTTTGTGGGTTTTTCTGATTTTCCAAAACTTTTCCAGGCCTGGAAAATGCCATGTCAAAATTCCATGACTTTTCCAGGTTTTCCATGACCGTATGAACTCTGTACACAAATAAAACTTTATTTTAGATAAACATTAGATGTTGGACAGTGGGTAAAATTCGATGTTGACAAAATGAGGTGGAAACCTGTTTTTTCAGCAGGGTGAATTAGTGGGCTAGATAATTAAATGATAATTTAATGAAATGCTGAATGTGGCCTATTTTTTTTTTCTCACATATTACACAAGTATTTCTGTGATCATGGGCATCGTTGAATTTATTAAAAGTCCTAATACTACACTAATAATGTATTATAGCAGAACATACCTTTACTTTGAGCTTGCTTTTCTTTCTCTGCTTTTCTTTTCTTTCTTTTTTCGGCTCCAGAAAGATGCCGTTTTCATTTCAAATAATATCGATTAAAAATAGCAACAACACTTGTGACGTTAAGACACTTTTTCGGCTTTATATCGAACGTGAGCAATTTGGAGAGATATGTGGAATCTGTGTAGGAATACCTTAGGTCATTCTAGTTCACCCAATAGCCGATCGCGGGCAATGTTAAGCAAAATAGAGTGTGGTGCTGCTGGGTATGTTTCTAATATTTTCTGCTTTTATTCATACTGTTGTTGTGTATTTATTATCGCTTTCAGCTATTTGTCATATATGAATTTTACAGAGCTATTCTTTTAATAAAAAATGTGGAAGTTATTTTTTTCTCGTCGTCGTTGTGAATTGTATCGTGTTTAATGGCGTTTGTGCATTGTGCGACTACCATGTTTCATAATTATAACGTATGCGCTCGTCCTCGCACTTACGTTCTTAGTAAATATTCAAGAAGAGCGCTCGAGGGGCCCTCCAACAAATGCGGGGCCCTAGGCACCTGCCTATATTGCCTGTTGGACGTGACGGCACTGATATGAAAGCATCTGGCTTTGACATGACTGGACTTTGCTCCACAGCGCCCCCACACTTTGAAGCTCATGACAAGAATAGCATGTGTAGTTATCTATTTTTAAGTGAGGTGTAAATCGCCGTCATGCATGAATGAATGATATTTTTGCACTTTTACACATAATAATCCATGATCACATTACACAATACAGAAACCGCACGTCAAAATATCATATTGTCAATATTTTTTGAGACCCCCCAAAATTTCACAAATCATGCTTTCAGGGGAGCCCGTGCCTTATTTAGGGGAGCCGGGCTCCCCCTAGCTCCCTCATAGTTCGCACCCTGAGTTGAGGTGTGTTATGCCTTTTCTAAGGGGTCAGTGATAAAATGCACCAATGCACCCAAAAGTGCACCATTGACTTAACTTAGGTACAAAATGTGTGACAGTTGTTTCAGTTGAGACACCAGTCTTTAGGAATAACCATAATAACGAATCAAGCAACCATTTAGTGCACCCTAGCAAACAAATAGTAACATTCAGAAAATATATATATCAGCTCCACAACATCTTACAGGCATGCTGCTCGGCTCTTGCATCAGTCTAAACACTAAAGTATTGTAATGCTGAGTTTTGCCTCAGTAAGCACTGCTCACTGCTCATTTTCTTTAGGAAAAGTACTTACTGTACAGTGATTAAGTTTTAATAAATGGTTTTATGAAAGTTCAAAATTACAGCAAAACAGCTACAAGAAATGGTTTCATGATATATCAAGAAAGATATAAAGGTCCACCAGCAGTGCTTTGTAATCTGCTAATGATTAAGAACATCTCAAAACTTTTTTTTCTCGGAAAATATCTCTCTTTTTACTCATAGAATGGCTTTCCATTCAATTTATAGACATTTTCTTTCAATGTGTCACACTAGTCTTGCTGGAGGGGAGATAGGGAACCAGGGGAATGCGGGAGAAATTCTTAAGAAAATTCCTTTATGGAATCCACTTGAAAAAATACAGCCAAAACACATGGTAACATAAGCATAATAACTGAAAACTCCTAAACCAAAGAGAAGATTATACATGGAACCATTGAGGGTAATACAGGTGCAAGGGGTTAACAGATAACAACTTGACAAGGTAACAAATAAAACACAAAGGCAAACATTTTAGGCCCTGTCCACACGAACACGAGTATTTTCAAAACTGTACATTTTTTAATGCAGTTAAAACAGAGTATTGGGTGACTGAAACCAAAACTCCAGCAAGGGTGAAGATTTTGATGCAAATTCCACACAATTGCGGCAAACGCATTGCGTATTCTGCATTGTTTGCACCACACACCAGATATATTCCTATTTTAAAGGTGTTAAATGTAGGGACATGTAATTAACAGAATTGACAGAATTAACAGAATTGTATTTTTTGGGTGAATCCTTTAATATACATAACTCTATCTAATATACATAATGATACATGATAATATGGAAATAATTAATTTGATTTTGCACATGGTGATAAGACATTTCCAACTGCTGTTGTCAGGATTATTAATGTCGGACTGATTCATGCTCATGAGCAAGACTTTTCCATCTTCTTGCAGACTTGATGGGTGTGAACATTTGTTTTTCAGATGCTAGTTTTTCAGGCATCATGTGTTAAGATAACACAGAATTCACTTTTGGCCAAATAATAACAATTTCACTGTTGGAGGAAAGAAAACTGGCACTGATACTGCGATTTCAGGTGAATTTCAAGGGAAATCTAGTTTCCTTTTTTTGAGATGCAGAGAAAAAAATGAAGAAATATACTTAAAGGAAGATTAATTCTTTCAGGATGGTAATCCGCCATTTGAATTGGCTTGTATGCAGTTTACTTGCAAAAATACTTCATTTCCCATTTGATGTGAATAAAAGCGTCATCTCCGCCTGTTGGTTTGGTGTGCCCTTAACATGCATCACAGTCCGTTTTTGTGTTTTCGAAAGCAGGGAAAACTCCATTTATAAAAATGCCCATGTACATGTGAACATGGCCGTAGATTTACCTTCACCAGTCATTTAGGATTACTCAATGGTGTTTGTAGAGATACTGACAGAGGGTTAAAGCCAATAAAAACATGTAATTACAGATGTTAACATAACTTGTGTTGCCTTACAGTGCCATATTTGAGAATCATTGCTTTACGGAAATATCCCTGTAGGCCTCTGTCTCTACAGATGGCTGACTGTGATATTTGTTAATCATTAGCTTCATTTGGGTTCAGTCATAGAGTTGTATATGAGGACTTTATGGCGTTATTAGATTTCATTATGATCATTCACTGTTATTGTACCTCCGCCAGTGATGATCATTAAATTATACGGCCACTATTCAGTCATGTCTAGCAACCGGTGAAGTTCTGCAATTTTTTTTGCTATAAAAGAACACGAGGACAATTTGCTCTATTTGCAGAAATGACTATAACACTGAAAAAAGACTGCAGCTTCCAAATGCTATGAATACATTCAATTTATTATATTGGTTTGAGAAAGATCTTGCAGATCTGTTAGTCAAGCTTCTTTTTATTCTGAGACCAAATTTCAAAACACATCTCCTTTTATAACTTTTGATTAACAAGCTCAAAAATTAAAGGTGACTTTTGGACATTAATTTTTATGCTATATACACTCAACAGCCACTTTATTAGGTACACCTTACTAGTACCGGGTTGGACCCCCCTTTTGCCTTCAGAACTGCCTTAATCCTTCATGGCATAGATTCAACAAGGTACTGGAAATATTCCTCAGAGACTTTGGTCCATATTGACATGATATAATTTGTGGGCTGCACATCCATGATGCGAATCTCCCATTCTACCACATCCTAAACGTGCTCTACTGGATTGAGATCTGGTGACTGTGGAGGCCATTTGAGTACAGTGAACTCATTGTCATGTTCAACATGGCACGTTATCCTGCTGGAAGTAGCCATCAGAAGATGGGTACACTGTGGTCATAAAGGGATGGACATGGACAGCAACAATACTCAGGTAGGCTGTGGCATTGACACGATGCTCAATTGGTACTAATGGGCCCAAAGTGTGTCAAGAATATATCCCCCACACTATTATACCACCAGCCTGAACCGTTGATACAAGACAGGATGGATCCATGCTTTCATGTTGTTGATGCCAAATTCTGACCCTACCATCCGAATGTCACAGCAGAAATCTAGATTCATCAGACCAGGCAACATTTTTCCAATCTTCTATTGTCCAATTTTGGTAAACCTGTGTGAATTGTAGCCTTAGTTTTCTGTTCTTAGCTGACAAGAGTGGCACCCGGTGTGGTCTTCTGCTGCTGTGGCCCATCCGCCTCAAGGTTGGACGTGTTGTGCATTCAGAGATGCTCTTCTGCATACCTCGGTTGTAACGAGTGGTTATTTGAGTTACTGTTGCCTTTCTATCAGCTCAAACCATTCTCCTCTGACCTCTGGCATGAACAAGGCATTTGCGCCCACAGAACTGCCGCTCACTGGATATTTTCTTTTTCAAACCATTCTCTGTAAACCCTAGGGATGGTTGTGCATGAAAATCCCAGTAGATCAGCAGTTTCTGAAATACTCAGACCAGCCCGTCTGGCACCAACAACCATGCCACATTCAAAGTCACTTAAATCACCTTTCTTCACCATTCTGATGCTCGGTTTGAACTGCAGCAGATCGTCTTGACCATGTCTACATGCCTAAATGCATTGAGTTGCTGCCATGTGATTGGCTGATTAGAAATTTGCGTTAATGAGCAGTTGGACGGGTGTACCTAATAAAGTGTCCGGTGAGTGTATTTCCTCACTGATCAGACAATACAGATATTTTATGATCTGTGAGAACTCTGAAAATGTTTTGTTGTTGGATTTGAATGAGGATCGTAATATTCATAATATTAAATGTGTTTTAAAGGAGTTTTGAACGAGTTAAATGTTTACTTCTAGTGTTTTTCAAAAAGAATGTCATAATAATATACAATATAAGTAAAATATAATAACAATGTACTGTTCTAGAATAAAGGGATAGTTCACCCAAACATGAAAATTCTGTCATCATTTAGTCTCCCTTCAGTTGTTTCAAACCATTTCATAGGCTGAATAAATGATGACAGGATTTTAATCTTTTGGTTGAGCTATATTTTTAAGTCTAGATGTACAGTTGTATAGTCACTGGGAACATCCAGATTTACTTCTGACTTTTCTAATGCTAAGTCTTCATTTTGTTCCAGAAGAACCACCCATGATCTATCCTACTGCACAGATTGAGGAGCGTCTGACCGGAAGCAGGTTTTAAGTGAGAAAAGAATCTTCAGCACTGTAAAAATAGAGACATCTGAAATTTGCAGAGAATGTAGGGTGGAGAATGGCATTCTTCTTTTTGTATTCTTCTTTGCATATCCCACACACTATATTTTTGTAGTGCTCTTTCACCAAAGACACGTGAAGAGTTCATTTGCAAAAACAGATAACAGTATTTAGTACTGTTACAGTATTTAGTATAAGTGTTAGTTCACCCAAAAAAACAATTCTGCTATTAATTATGCACCATCATTTTGTTCCAAAAGCCGTTCTTCGTCCATCTTCAGAACACAAATTACGGTGTTTTAGATGAAATCTGAGAGCTCTTATCCTTCATCACACATAACTGTGAGTAATTAATATCAGAATTGTATTTTTTGGGTCAACTATACGTAACTCATGTTGAAAATGAGTCATTTGATTTTGCACCTGGTGATTTCCAACTGCTGTTGTCAGGATTATTAATGTAGGACAGATTCATCCTCATACGCAAGATTTTTCACTCTTGTTGCAGACTTCATGGGTGTGAACATTCATTTTTCAGATTAGTCATCCATTAAGACGACACAGAATTCATATATGGCCAAATAATAATATCACAGCTGGAGGAAAGGAAACTGACACTGATACTGCGATTTCAGGAGAATTTAAAGGGAAATCTACTTTCCTTTTTTTCTTGAGATGCAGAGAAAAATAAATGATGGAACATAGTTAAAGGAACTTTAATTCTTTGCCAAACATCCACATGCATTGTGTCTGGACTTCTATAAAGATGTATTGATGAGCTTAATACTCTCTTTTCTAAAAGAAACACACACAAACTCTAGTGCTATCTACTATATTGTTGATAGTGTTGATCTAAAATATACACTATACTGGCAACCGTTTTAGAACACCCCTCCAAATGACTGAATTCAGGTGTTTCGATCACTTCTATGGCACAGGGGTATACAATCCAGTACACACAAACAGACTGCTTCTACAAACATTTGTGAAAGAATCAAGTGTGGTACCTGTGCATTTGTGAATTTTGCTCACTATCTCATATTTCATGGCCGACTGTAAGTGGCGTTAAATAAAGTGGAAGCAATTGGGACCAAAAGTATTTCAGCCATGAAGTAATTGGTCATGTCAAATCACAAAGTCAGTGCAGGCCGAGGCACATAGTGAGTAGAAGTCTACAACTTTCTGCAGAGCTTTACACCTTCAAATGTCATGTGGTTTACAGATTAGCTGAAGAACAGTGCATAGAAAGCTTCATGGATTAGGTTTCCATAGCAGTTTCATTCAAGCCTTATATAACCATGAGCGTGTGGGATGCAGTGGTGTAAAGGACACTGATGCTGACTAGAGCAGTAGAGACATGTTTGCTGGAGGGACCAGAAAACTTTTTTTCAAATTTGAAACTTGAAAAATGAAAAAAAGAAAGAAAGAAAAGTGACCAATCAAGCTTCTCTGTCTGACAATGACATGGAGAAGTCTGGGTTTCGGGGATGCCAGGAGAACATTACTTGCCTGATTGCATTGTGCTAAGTGCAAATAGTAGGGGTTTGAACCTACACTGGTCTCACGGTTCGGTTCGGTCATGCCATCGATTCGGTTCAATTCGATATCTCGATGCATCACGGTGCATTGATGATGCTTTCCATAAACAATTTGATATTTTACTTAGCAACACAATAATTCTTGTATAAAAATTTATAATTTATATTTATATATATTATTTGTAATACAATTTTGTCCCTTAATACAAGCAGTCAGATATATGTACTGTACCTTTAATTTGACCTGCTCAAAGAAAACACTCTTTTTGAATGTATCACACAAAACTAAAGTACATGCCCAGAACAACATGAGCATTTATAGCAAATACACAAATGTAAATATTATCCCGCTTGCTTTTTGAGCGTTGTTGAGCAAGTTTACAGCTTTAATTTTCGCTGTGCATCGAAGAAACAATTAATTTTGACAACCTTAGCACATAGTGCTCTTAGTTCCAGGGAAAGTAACTCTTAATGCTTCAGCATATCAAAATATTGCAGATAATTTCAGCCTCCCAACTTTGTGGGAACAGTTTTCCTGCTTTTTGACTGTGTACCAGTGCACAAAACAAGGTCCATAAAGACATTAATGAGCAAGTTTGGTGTGGAGAAACTTGACTGGCCTGCACAGAGTCCTGAACTTAACCCAATAAAACACGTTTGACATGAATGTTGCCAGGCCTTTTCATCTAACATTATTGCCTGACCTCAAAAATGCACTTCTAGAAGAATAGTAAAAAATTCCCATAAACAAACTTCTAAACTTTGTGGAAAAATGGTCAACTCCATATTAAAATTGGAATATCATAAGTTATGTGAATTTAAATGCAGATGTCCCAAAACGCAAAAATGAAATGCAGAAATCTTGCCAAATATTACTAATACAGTATGTTCATCCACTCTGTGCTGGTTTTGTTTTTAATCTTTAGTTTATTTAATGATCTTTTTTTTTCTTACAATGGAGATGTTTGTGTGTTAATGAACTGCAGTATTACGCCACATTCAGACTGATGCAAACTCATGTGTTGAGCCATAATTACTCAATTATGTTTAAGAAACATTGTGAGAAGTTTAAACTGATAAGGAATCATCAGTTGGCACACTCCCAGTCAGTTTCACAGTCACTGTTCATGGTAAAAACCTTTGTGTTTGTAAGTCACACACAAACACAACATTTAGAAGATGAGCTTTCTCTGATTTCTGAGATCTCTTTAGTTTTGTAGACAAGAAAACAAAAAACTTAAATCAATATTGAAGCATATGTATTTATTCCGAATGACAATCTGAAACAAGCAATTGTTTCCCCAGTTTAAAAATAATACATAAAAGACAGTTTTACTTCTATTGTCTTTCCCAGCCAGTCAGTTTTAGCAGCCACGAATGCATTTCCCAAACACCACATTTAAAAACTAGCATTAAAGACAAGTTTAATCAGCTGGAGAACACAGTAAAACATACATAATTTTCAGTCTTGGACTGACACTAATGTTCTGATTTTAAATGAGGTTCCAGAATTTTCTTCACTTATTAGTCGAGTCAATTTTTTCAGCCATTTGTTTTCTTAATTTTTCTCTCAAATGTCACTCTTCAGCCCTCAGAGAACTGCCTGAACAGGAACTCTGACCTTTTGTCACTGAAACTGGGCACAAAATGAATCTGCAAGATTTCTGAAAAGCCCTCAGGCAAGCTGGGTGCCACAAACTTTTTCCTGAAGAGAACAAAAGAAAGTGATTTACACCTGTATGTCAAGTTTTTAAAAATGGTTTAAATTTTACAGCTCTGAACTTAATGAAAATAATCCATTCTCTTAGCAGCTAGCTGGAATATAACATATGTTTAGAATTTTTAATCAATTGTCAATTATTTAATTTCAAGAAATATAATGGTTTTAGTTTTATGAATTCAGTTTTAGTTAGTTATAAGAAAAATATTTTTATTAAGAGTTTTTAATTTAACAGTTTTTGTTGATTTAATTTACTTTTAGTTATTTTAGTACATTAAACTAAATGAAAATGACAAATATTTCCTGGGCAAATAGCAATGAAATAAGTTTTCAGTAAATTCTATTTCAGTTTTAGTTCATTTACTTACTAAATGTTAGGGAACAACATGGTTTCAGTGAACTAAAATAATAATCTTGATTGCAATAACCTCATCTTGCTGCTCTTTTACTCACTTGTAGCTGTGAAACACCATGTCATTGACAGGAACATGCTTGGTTGCAGAAGGAACCATCTCACGAAACTGAAGACAGGAAAAAAAAGACAGATAAGATAGTGTGACAATCAGTGAGTGAGTGTGCATTTCTGTCTTAATTTTTTTAAGTCAAGCTACAGAGCTTCCGTAAGAAAAATAAAGTGATTGCTGCTTAACATTTTATCATATCATTTTGCCCAAGCAGAGTTTTATATTTAATGTACTGCAGTTAAGACGGATACCCTGTTGTTATGCTTTGCTTGATCCAGACTGGCTGTGAAGTTGAAGCATCTGCAGGAAACTCCAGCGCTTTGAGCCACATCTATATATCTGATGAAAAAAACATTGATGATAGCGTTTTATTATAATTAATAATAATAATAATAATAATAAACTTTATTTTTGTATAGCGCCTTTAAAAGTAGCATCTCAATCTTACAGACATATAAAATGTGCAGCGGTAAAAGATACGAAGACGAAAAAAGTATTGAACACGTATGAAAACATATTACTGAAGATGCCGTTGACTTGAAATTTTCCCTGGATGTTTGGAACAACCAAAGAAATCCATATATGCAAAGAAAACAAATCTAATTAGTTTACAAATGAGGTTGTGTGTAATAAAATGAAATGAAGCAGGGAAAAAGTATTGAACACATGAAGAAAAGGAGGTGTAAAAAAGCAGTGAAAGCCCAGACAGCAGCTGAAATCTCTCAGTAGTTCTCCAGCAACCCTCTGGCCTTTGTCATTGTAAATGAATATTAGCTGCTTCAGTCCAACATCTACATTAGCAGGATGATGAAGATGAAACCAGGGTGGACATTCAGCAAGACAATGATCCAAAACACAGCCAAGGAAACTCTTAAATTGTTTCAGAGAAATAAAATCAAGCTGTAGAATGGCCCAGCCAATCACCTGACTTGAATTCAATAGAAAATACAAAATCAAGATCAGATTTGATAGACGAGAGCCACAAAACCATCCAGATTTTTACACTCTGTTGAAGTCTGTTAAAAACTCACACCTTAGTAATTCATGTGACTCCATATGAGAGGCGTCTTTAAGCTGCCATCACCAAAAAAAGCTTTTTATATAAGGTGTTACAATACATTTCAGTAGCTCAGTACTTTCTCCTTGTGTCATTCCATTGTTATTACACAGAACTCATTTTTCAGATTTCTTTGTTTTGTTTTATTTTTATGTTTGTTTAGTTTGGGTTTTTACCAAAATCTGGCTCAGTTCCAGGTCAACAGCAACTCTAGAAATATTATAACCAGGAAAAAACATGAAGTGTTCAATACTTATTTTCCCTACTGTACAAGGATGAATGCAAAAAAAACAAATGCAATAATAAAAATTATTAAAAACACAAAATAATAATAATAATAGATCTAAAAAATCAAATAAAAACTACCCTAAAAGGTAAGTTTGAAGGGATGATTTAAAAATACTTAAAAATTTGCAAATATCAGAGGGTAAAGAGTTCCACAATTTAGGTGCCCATGAAAAGGCCAAAATTAAAAAACAAAAACAGCATCTGCTCTGGAAATAGAGGCTGGCACCTTTTTCTAGATTCGAGATCCGGGTTAGTGTTGTCCACTGCTACGCTTTGGCCTTCCTTTAGCGCACGTTCACAAGCTGACACACAGTGCTGCCACGAGCCCATTGTGTCCTGCAGTATAAATGAGATATCATCAATACACATTCATAACAGTTCATGACTGTTTTACACTTTGGCAAATTGCTAGCTAATTGAAGAATTCTCATTTGTTGATTTTTACACAACAATCAAACATTTTTGTGCAATTCACACCAAATTCCTATAGCAAATGACAGCATATATATACATACATATGCTGACATGTTCATTTCTATTTGCTTATCCCTGTTTATTAATAGCAACCTGTACAGTATGTTCATCTATATGTAAATATCTGATTCTAGTTAATACAACTTGTATATTATGTTCATAGTACATCTATCTGTAAATATAACCCATCGTTTTCTATAACTGCCCTTTTAACTTATACCTATCTCCTGCACATTAACTCAGCTATCCGTGCCCAACTCTGTCTGTCAGTGGATCAACA
>CAIGQV010019070.1:23890746-23907193 GCA_903798115.1 Danio jaintianensis | reverse complement strand
CCTCTTTGAACTTTTACCTTCTGGTCGACGCTACAGAGCACTGAAGCCAAATCCTTTCCTCTGAATTTTGTAAAGGAACATGACAGTGTAAGATTTACAGTGAAATAGGCGATTGTGATTTTTGTAATGACAACAACCCAATTCATCTGCCTTATGGGTATTTTAAACAATGTAATACAACTTTTTATTTATATACCACATTAACACACAACTGGTGTTGACCAAAGTGCTTTACAGGAACTCATGCGGGCAGTTTGACAAAACATAAAACAGTAGGAAACAAAAGAAAAAGACATCAAATAAGATAAGTTACATAATAAAACAGAAAAGTTTGGACTACTTCTAATGCAATAGAAGAAAGCCAGAGTCAAGATAGTAATACCAATTATTAGGAAATATTGAAAGCCTGTAAGGAATTTATAAAGTCCTCATTTAGATTATTTCACAAAACTGCATGAAGTTGTGTTAATAAAGCATTTATTAACATCCAGAGTAACTATTACTATATGCCTGAGTAATAAGATATATAAATGTTAATTTGAAGTTTATTATATTTTTTCTGAAAGATCTTTAAAACAAAACACAAGCTATTCTTAAATAACTGCTTTGTAAATAATGCAATACTTAATTTAGCAATGAATAAATAATCATTAAAAAAGTATAAAAATACAATCTTTAGCCATGTGCTTATAAGTCAAGAATACAGCTTTGCACTGTAGCTGTAGTTATAAACTGCTTACTAATGTCTGTTAATGTAAGGTTAATGCTTTACAAATGATGAATGAACTATTTGCTAATGCTTAATAAATGATTCATAGTGTGCGGTTATTATGAAGTGTTACCAAAATATCTTAATTTGTGTTCTGAAGATGAACGAAGGTCTCAGGGGTTTGGAATGACATGAGGATGAGTAACAGATTTTTCATATTTAAATGGACTAATCCTTTAAATATGCCAAGTGTTATAATAATTTTGGCCACCACTGAATATTAAAAAGCAATGTGATATAATTACTGAATTTTATATTCGTTAATAATATTAGTTGTGAATTTGCATGTGTATCAAGTTCCTTTAAGCTTTAGATTTTTTTAGTAATAACTTAAAGTTAGGCTGCTTTTTTTACTAACTTTAATTTTATTTAGAAGTGCATGACGATCTACAGATAAACAATAGGTGATGTGGATCCTCAGCTCACACTCCTGCTACTCCCAAGTCAAACAACTGTCAAATGTGCATTTCAAAAGCAAAGACAGAAATTGTAATAGTAGCGCTACCAAATCAGGTGCTGGTGCCACAACCTGTAGAACTTAGTAGCATGTGTGCCAGTCTCCGAATAAGATTTCAGTCATAATCCATGTGTTTTATTATGAAATATTAAACCCTTTGTTTTCCCACACATTTTTAACAAAACATCCCTTAACAATTACGTGAAAGTAGTGGTTACGTAAAATGCTTCTACTACATTAAATTGTACTCTTTGAAGGCACTCTGGAAGTAGTCATAAGCAGACAAGCTCAGAGTGCTTTAGCCCCAGTTTGCAACTGTTTTTAGCATAGTCAACTTGTGATCAGAATGACAAACCCACATATTACATACAGTTGAAGTCAAAATGATTAGCCCTCCTGTTAAATTTTTCCCAAATGATGTTTAACAGAGCAAGTAATTTTTCACAGTATTTTCTATAATATTTTGTCTTCTGGAGAAAGTCTTATTTGTTTCATTTCGGCTGTAATAAAATCAGTTTTAAAAATTTTTAAAACCATTTTAAGGTCAATATTATTAGCCCCCTGAAGCAATATTTTTTTTGTCTACAGAACAAACCATCGTTATACAATGATTTGCCTAATTAACCTAGTTAAGCCTTTAAGTGAATTTTATTCATAAACTAATTTCGAGAGGAGCACGTGCTTATGATTGATAGCAGCTGGTCCCGCATTAGCTAATGCATGATCCACCAATCAGATGATTCCTAAACCACTATAAATAACCAGAGTATCTTACCTTAGCCATCTTCGTCTTGAAGAAGCAGCTTCATCGCAGCTACGCTCCGCCGAAGAAAACAATATTAAATCCAATATGGACAGCAGCAGCAGCAGCAGCAGCAGCAGCAGCAGCAGCAGCAACAACAACAACAACAACAACAACAACAACAACAACAACAACAACAACAACAACAACAACAACAACAACAACTTCTCAGAGAGCCCGGCTCTCCCAGAAAACCAAGCCGCGGGCCAGCTCAATCCAGCCCCGCCAAGTCTCCTCGCCGAGTCCGAGGCATCAGCAAGAGGCCGAAGACTTACTCGCTCTACTTCCTCCAGATTTCTTAGCCACCAAGGATCCCCTTCACTTGCTGCGTCCAGACAGCATATAACTTCACCCGCTTCATCATACGCCTCTGCCCTTTCTGCAATAGACATCCATAAAAGACTTACCATCCCAGAACTCCGCAAACTCTTAGCCGATGCCGGAATCAACGCCCACCGCTCCCCCCATAAACAGGAACTGCTGGATCTCTACTCTAGTGTGGTCACAGGAAACCCCCCTCCTACGTCAACACCTAGAGGAAATCCTCGAAACCCCAGTACTCGTCACACCCCCTACCCACCGCCTACTCACTCTCAGCCGGAAAAAACTCTGCAAAAGAAAGCGCCCAAAAGAAGCCACGCCCCCAGCCGCACGCCATCAGGACCGCCCCAGCAAGAAACTCAGACATTTATCCACCCTCCCAGCTCTCAACTACAGGATATACAACCGGACAACACCGGATCCCCCAACTGGCCACCAGCTCCCCCTTCTAATCTTTCCTCCGGGTTCGGAGGATATTACCAGGGACGCTGGTTCGCTTCTCCCTGGCCCTAACAAATGATTAACATTCACCAAAACGTACACTCATCCACCCTATTCGAATTATATCCCATAGTCGTCGCTGCTATCTTATGGGGAGATGAATGGACTGCTTCTAGCATCCTAATACATTGCGATAACGAAGCCACCGTGCAATGCATTAATAAAGGGCACTCTCACTCTATGTCGCTCATGCCTTTATTAAGGCGGCTCATTTGGACTGCAGCCAAAAAACAATTCATTATAACTGCTAAAAATGTACCTGGTATTAAAAACCAAATCGCTGACTCTCTCTCTCGTTTCTGTTTCCAGAGATTTCGGCTATTGGCACCAGAGGCGGATCCCCACCCAACCCCAGTCCCTCATTATTCACAACTGATATTTCCATGAGTCACCCCCTCTATAAGCTCCGCGAAATCTCGTTGTCCCTCATTCTACAAGCCATAGCCTCAAGAACCCTCCAGTCATATCTCACAGCCTGGAATACATTCAAACACTTTCACTCCATATATCAAGCTTAATTTTCCAGATTTCTCTCTCCTCTCCATCACCTCATTTATATCTTATTTGCACTCCATAAAAAACATTCAAGCAAGCTCCATTAAAAGCTATTTAAGCGGCATACGTTTCTTTTATAAAATAATCCACGGAGCTCCCTCTGATGCAATCACCAATACTCAAACTAGCCTTCTTATCAAAAGGCATTCAAAAAGCCCATCCCTCCTCTCCCGATTCCAGACTACCAATTACCCTCAACATACTCTCCAAATGTATATCTACCATTCGCAAAGGCTATCAGTCCCTACACACAGCCCGCACCCTTGACGTGTTCAACCTAGCATTTTTTGGATTTCTCAGGTAACCATTACTTCCAAATTCAACCCACATACCCACCCCACAATTTCAGACTTAACTTTGTTGAATAAAGAAACCTTCTCCTTCTTTATCAAACAAAGTAAAACCGACCAGTCCAGAAAAGGGCATTTCATTTACATCTTCGACCTCCCCTCCCCCACTCATCCCTTCCAAACACTCTTAGCTTTTTCTCACTACAGGAAAAAACAGAATTCCAACCCCCTCTCCCTGCTCTTCGTAGATGATGATAACCATCCAGCTACACGCTTCTGGTTCCAAAAACAGCTCAAAGAAGTTCTCCGCCTTTTAGGCTTCCCCCCAGACTCCTTTTTGAACCATTAATTCAGAATCGGAGCAGCCACATCAGCAGCCCACAAAGGGCTCTCACAACAACAAATTCAGACCCTCGGACAATGGTCTTCAGATGCTTTTAAATTATACATCCGCCTTAGCCACTACCACCTCAAAGCTGCCCAGCAGACCCTCATCAGCCACCACCCTCCCTCCAGTAGCCAAAGATAAGTCCTTTACTTCCTCTTCTCTTTCCCCCTTAAAGCAAGAATCGTGCCTCTTTTTCTCTTAGCTCTACTTCATTTCTCCCGTTTCTTGTTCCCTTGCATGCAGCTATTTACCGAGACGACTCCCCCAGGAGTCCCCATTTATTCATCCCACTGCAGGAGTCCTCACCACCCCATCCCTCCCTCCCGACTCCTGCAGGAGACTAGCCCCACAGCTCTGACTCCCACACGAGTGCTCCCGAGCTTGATTCCCACACTAATCAATCACCGCCCCCGCATGGCCCTTAATAATTTTTTTTTTTTAAACTGTCTTCCTTCAAGCGTCGATGCTCCGCTTCCTTTAGCGTTGTAGTACTCTGCTTTCTTTCTTCCTTCAAGCATCGATGCTCCGCTTCCTTTAGCGTCGTAGTACTCCGCTTTTTTCCTTCCTTCTAGCGTCGATGCTCCACTTCCCTTAGCGTTGTTGTACTCCGCTTTCTTCCTTCCTTCTAACGTCGATGCTCCGCTTCCCTTAGCGTTGTAGTATTCCGCTTCCCTCTTTTCCAGCGTCGAACCATGCCCTCTTTTCTCTTCCTTAAAGCGACGAGTCCCTCCGCTTCCCTTCTTTTTCTTTCAGCACTAAGTCCCTTCGCTACTTTTCCTTTCTTCTCCCAACAAGCCTCGATAGCTTCTTTCTTCCTTCTGCATAGGCCCTCACTCCCCAGCTCTGACTCCCGCAGGAGTTTCCCCGAGCTCCCCTCCCGCAGGAGTCTGGACCAACCCCTCCCTTTCCCGGTTCCAGCGGGAGACTAGCCCCACAGCTCTGACTCCCGCAGGAGTGCTCCCGAGCCTCGATTCCCGCACAAATCAATCACCGCCCCCGTCCGGCCCTTAATATAAAAAAAAAAAAAAAAACTGAACTTCCTTCAAGCGTCGATGCTCCGCTTCCTTTAGCGTCGTAGTACTCCGCTTTCTTTCTTTCTTCTAGCGTCGATGCTCCGCTTCCTTTAACGTTGAAGTATTCCGCTTCCTTCCTTCCTTCTAGCGTTGATGCTCCGCTTCCTTTAGCGTCGTAGTACTCCGCTTTCTTTCTCCCTTCTAGCGTCGATGCTCCACTTCCTTTGGCGTTGTAGTATTCCGCTTCCTCTCTTCTTTATAGCGTTGATGCTCTGCTTCCTTCAGCGTCGTAGTATTCCGCTTCTTTTCTTCAAGCGTTGATGCTCCACTTCCTCCAAGCGTCGTAGTATTCCGCTCTCTCTACTCCCAGCGTTGATGCTCCACTTCCTCTAGCATCGTAATATTCTGCTCTACCTCTTCTTTCTAGCGTTGATGCTCCACTTCCTTCAGCATCGTAGTATTCCGCTTCTTCTCTTCTTTCTACGTCGATGCTCCGCTTCTTTACAGCGTTGAAGTATTCCGCTCCTTTACGCCGGGTGCTCTGCTTCCCTACAGCATGAGTTCCTCCGCTTTCTCTCTCTCCCTTCCAGCATTATACCCTTCGTTACTTCCTTCCTTCTAGCAACAAGCCTCTTTAGCTGCTTCTTTCTTCCTTCCGCATAGGCCCTCACTCCCCAGCTCTGACTCTTGCAAAGTCGTTCCCCGAGCTTGACTCCCGTGGCCCACGGCCCCCTCCCGCTGGAGTCTCCCCTTACAAGACCTTAGCTTAGCCATCTTCGTCTTGAAGAATCCCCCCTTCCACCCCTACTCCTCCCCTTTCCTCGACAGGACAGCACGGAGGCCCAGCGGTTAGCACTGTTGCCTCACAGCAAGAATGTCACTTGCTCAAGCCTTTTAACTCGCCAAGTTGACATTTCTGTGTGAAGTTTGCATGTTCTCCCCGTGTTTGCGTGGGTTTTCCCCGGGCTCTCCGGTTTCCTCCCACAGACCAAAAACATGTAATATAAGTAAATTGACCAACCAAATTGACACTATAGACGAGTGATTAATTCAGCAATTTCTCTCCATAATTATTCATAATTCTAATTCACCTTTATCAAGCAGGGGAGTTCTCGAGACCTACCTGAGCTCAAACTCCCCTCTCGCCCTGCAACGAGAGGGAGCCCCAAGCTCGAGGATCTCATGAGCTCAGGGCTCTCTCCCCGGACAGCATGCCAAACACGCTTTATAATCAATCATCAGCTAAGGGCGAACTCTTGAAATTGCACTTTAAGCTGAGCAATAAAATCAAAGTACCTTAAAAAATAAAATAAAGCAATCAAAGTATCTTGAAAAATATCTAGTAAAATACGATGTACTGTCATAATGGCTAAGATAAAAGAAATCAGTTATTAGAAATTAGCCATTAAAACTATTATGTTTAGAAATGTGTTGGAATTTTTTTTCTTCCATCAAACAGAAATTGGGGAAAAAATATACAGGGGGGATAATAATTCAGGAGGGCTAATAATTCTGACTTCAACTGTATATCACATATTAGCAGGTGTAAACAGGGCCTTTGGTTCACCATTGTTTATTATCACTACTCACCCTGTTCACATATGCATAACCCTTTGGAATGATGTGGGTCTGGAAGAAAGTTGATTTGCCCGCTGGAAAATAAAACAACAGTTTAGATTATACAAAATTCCTGGTTAGAGTAGGGCAAAAAGTAAGCTGGAAAAAACTCTCACATCCAGGAAATCCAACAGCAACAATGATTTCCTGCTTGGTAGAGGTGAGCGAGGCATCAGGTGGATCATAAAGACGTGCTTTGGAGTCTAATTTCCTCTGGACAATGAGACAGAAAGACAATATTGTTACTGTTGCTTGGTTCAATGCTGTTCAAAAGATTAGAGCTGGTATGATTTTTGTGGTACAGAAAGGCATCTCTTTTGTTCACAAGGCTGCATTTATTTACTCAAAAACATAGTAATATTGTAAAATATTATTACTATTTAAAATAAATTTTAACATGTTTTGAAAAATAACTTATTCTTATGATGTCAAAAAGTGTAAATATTTATAATTTTCCACATCATTATACCAGTCTATGATGTCATTTATCTAACCAACCTTCTGTCTCGCTATAATCCAACCCGCTCTTTAAGATCTCAAAACTCAGGGCTTCTGGTAGTACCTAGAATAGCAAAGTCGAGTAAAGGAGGTCGAGCCTTCTCATTTATGGCTCCTAAACTCTGAAATAGCCTTCCTGATAATGTCTGATGCTCAGACACACTCTCTCAGTTCAAAACTAGATTAAAGACCTATCTTTTTAGTAAAGCATACACTCAATGCATCGCATAATGGTATGATGCATGAACGTGCTCCACGCAGGTGAGCTGGCTTGACAACCACCTGTAGGACACACTCCTCCTGTCTTAATACACCAGACATTGTGTTAGAAACTCTCATATGCTTTACATGTTTGTGTACATAACTGCTATTTTCATTTATAACACTTATAACTTGCATCTTGTTTAAATACACTATGAACAGCAGCTACGCTAATTATTTTCTTTATTCTCTATTTCCACCTGGGGATACTCATTCCGAGGTCAGTGAAATTTAAACCACACTGAACTGAACTAAACTGAACTTCAACTCTGAAATCTGGACTTTACTAGAACTATGTTAAGCTGCTTTGACACATTCTACATTGTAAAAGCGCTATATAAATAAACATGAATTGAATTGAGTAATCATTCAGGAATTAGTTTAATATGCTGATTCGATGCTTGAGAAATGCTTCTGATTATTTTAGTTTAACACAATTGTACTGTTTGTTATTTTTGTGGAAACTGTAATAATTTTTTTCATATTTTATTAACTGAAGGATCAAAAGAAGTGTAATAAACATATTTATATTTATAATATATTTAAAAAAATATGTCTGTGAAATAAAAATATTTGGGGAAAAAGCAATCATTTACAGGGTCAAATTCAGGGAAGCTGAATGAAGCAGGTTTCCAGCCCAAGAAGTATTCCTCTGGGGTGTGAAACAGAAGACCAATGTTGAGGGCAAACTGAGGGCAAAAAGAAGAAAAAGAAAAAAATCAAGAGGATTTCAAATTCTGTAAAGCTTACCTTTTTTATTATACTAAAATGGAGCAAGAACAACCATACAGTGCCCTCTCCTGGCCAAAAAGTAGTAAATATATTATACACAATAATTATATGCTGTAAATAAAAAAGAATATACAATTCAGCATCTCTTATTGAATATAACTAATTCAGTCAGCTTCTATGTAATAAAGACTGCTAATGTCATTACCAATCTGTCACTGCAGGAGAAGTCTTTTTTCTTTTTCCCTGGGGCCCAGTTTGCAGGACGTCCTGCTGCATCTGTACATTAGTGAGTGAGTGAATGAATAATTTAATAATTAAATAGATAATATTTTTTATAAGAAATAAGCATTTTTTAAATACAAAATAATACAAAAAACAGGAATATTTTTTGCTTTCATAAGTTGAATTAAAGAGTAGTTCCAACTGCATTCTAATAGTCTTCATCAAACAATCAATACAGTGTATTTTGTTTGTTTGTTTTAAGCAAAAGTGAATGACATACTCTGTAATTTCAGTTTACACATTGTAAAAAAGTACAATATTATCACATATAATCATATCACAGACAAAGCGCTAATCATACTCAAAAGGATTGGACTGAGCTCACCTCCTACATAGAAGCTCTCTGACACATCTACCGACACTCCACCATTCGCCTACAAAACACCACAGTAAATGTATGCATAACAAAACATGTTGCTTGCTGTTTATAACATAGGAACATGTCAGTAATGCGTCCCTCTAATAGAAAACTTTAGTGATTCACCTTCTCACACAGATGCTCCCACATCCCAATGACAGGTTTTCTGTAAATCCCAGGGGCTGTGGAAACAAACACCTGAAAAAGACAATGTACTTCCATTTGTAAATATAAAAATGTATATCCACACTAAATTTTCTTACACCACCAGCCAATGTATTTGGGGGCAAGAAATTAATAGATTTCTTCAACAATGACATATTAATTGTCAAAATACATTCTAGTCAGTTTTGACCTTAAAGATATATTTTTTAAAAGAGGCAAACATTTAGACAAAATTACAAATGTTGCAGGTTTCATTTTCAGACATGTATGGATTTCAATACTGTAAAATAAATGTGTAATAACCTTCTGTAAAATATAAGCTCTCCTTCTTTTTTTCTTAATTAATTTAAATTAAACGTCTATTTTTAAAAAAAATTTTTTAATTTTTTGTATATTATCATGTTTTTAACATAGTAGTACTGTGTATAAACCTTTTTATTTATTAATAATTTAAATAATACCATGGTAACAGTCAACGTTTTTTTCACATTATCAGATACAATTTAATTTTAGTTTTATGAAATGTGTATTTTTTGCCACACTGACTTGTAATGTTAAAAACAGTACACAGATTTTTAATACATTATGAAAGTCAAATGTGACAGTACGGACATTTATAATATTACAGAATATTTCTATTTCATACAAATGCTAATGTTTCATGTTGTATACTTATCAAAGCATCCCCAGAAACGTATATCAGAGTTTTTACAAAACTGCTTTCAACATTGATGATAATTGATAACAAATTTATTGGGTAGCAAACCATATTAAAATGATTTCTGAAGGATCAAGTGACACTGAAGACTGGAGTAATAGTGCTGAAAATTCAGTTTTGCATCCTAGGAATAAGTGACTCTTTCAAGTTTCTTGGAGTCCACATCGCTGAGGATCTGACATGGACTGCTCACACAGATGCAGTGCTGAGGAAGGCACAACAACGCCTCTTCTTCCTCAGGCGTCTCAGGAGGTTTGGAATGAGCCCCCACATCCTCCGCTCGTCCTACACCTGCACTGTGGAGAGCATCCTGACTGGCTGCATCACCACCTGGTATGGAAACAGCACCAGCAGCAATCGCAAAGGTCTACATAGGATTGTACGAACTGCTGGCCGCGTGGTAGGAGGTGAGCTTCCCTCCCTCCAGGACATCTACACAAGGCGGTGCATGAGGAAAGCCAAGAGAATCCAGCCACCCTGTCTATGGCAATCAAGCCATAGACTTTTCTCTCTGCTACCCTCAGGCAGACGGTTCCGCAGCATCCGGTCACGCACCAGCAGACTGAAGGAAAGCTTCTTCCTACAGACTATCAGGTTGATGAACACTTAACACACCTCACACAAACTCTTTCCATACCCCTCACTGCAAACCATCAAAATGTTGCATGCACTGCACTTTAACCAGTCCTATTCACCTATTCATTGTCTTCTACGTATTACTGTTTACGTAGCTTCTACGTATAACATTGCTAATTGTATATTGTTTTGTTTTTTGGGAGTATGTTGTTGTACTTTGCACTGTCTGTATTTTGCACTGTCTGGAGCCAGCACCTAAGCTTTTCACTCATCATAGTACACGTGCTGCTGATGATGTAACAATAAAAGTGATTTGATTTTAATTTGATTTGACATATTAAGATATATTCAAACAATATAAATATATATATTTTAATAATTTTTATATGTACAATATTATATTAGATTGAATAATAATAAATGCAAGAGTTACCACAGAAAGTTATCTGATATTTTCAATGATACTGAATGAAAAATGAATGAATAATTAACCTGAATGGGCAGCTGCAGTGTCTGGAGAATGTCTTCAGCTTTAGATTTGAACACCTCGGGTCTGAGTTTGCCTCGAGAAATACCCATCTGATTGGTGAAAAACACCACCTAAAGGAGACAAATGCAATGAAAATGTTTGCTCTACACTGACACACTCTATTTTTCACACTCTTTGCTCTATCAGACATTACCACAAATTGACTGATGTACATAAAACAAAGCAACAGCACCTTATATCCTTTCTTCAACAGACTGGCCAGCTTAGGCTGAATCTCTGGGTAGAGAATCCTAAACAAAAGTAAAAACATCACATGAGAAAAGACAAACAGATGCAGAGTATCCACTTTTTTTCCCTGTGCCCCATGATTAGGCCCATACAGAATCTGCGCGCAGAAATGTTCAGATTTTTAGCCCATCTTTCAGTCTTTTTATTTACTTATGTAAATGTGTGGTAATATATACACATATACTTATTATAATGATATACTTATTCTGTTTTTATATTCATTTCAGCAATATTATTGCCAATATTATGCCAATATTAATATTATATGCCAATCTTTATGTTTTATTTACAATATAGTTTGTAAAGTAATATTTTCTGTCTTTTAGTAGATGTATTATATGAGAGATTTGCATTTTAACCAAACAAGTGGATTTCATTGGATTTGTATTGTAAACCTTATAAAAAAAATTCAAAGTTATTGTTTTGTTTATTATATTATTATTATTATTATTATGTTTTAGGTTTTTAGTTACTATAATCTACAAAAATATATATGAAAAGGCGGCCACACCAAAGGCTCCATAGGTATCAAATGTATTCACTACAAAAGGCTATCACAGTGTGTAATGTTTCGAGCACACTGGCTGAGCACCCAGTTGAGATTGATATGCATGCTTTTGAAAAATATGTTTTAGTTACTATTCTCTCAAATGTATTCTGTACAAATCTGCAGATTACAAACTTCTGTGTAGAAATAGCAAAAAGTGTCCCCAGATTCTGTCTAGCTCTGCCCATCAGTGAAATGTTTAAAAAAATATATATATATAGTGTAGAAGAAGTGCCATAATTCTCCTCAGATTATCCATTAAATATTAAAAGGACACTTGTTGGAAATAACAAACTACTTTCAGCACAATATTAAATAATAAAAAATAAAACAAATTATTCAGCAATATTACTGACATGTTGAATATTTTAGTAAGGTAGGAATACAATAATATTGTAGGGATAATGTAGTTAATAATGTAGGGAAAATAAACAGAATAATCTGTAGGAACAAAACACTATGAACTTAAAAGTGTTTTGGCCACAGATATGCTTGTGGTAGTAAAGTCATTTTAAAATAAAAAAATAAAAATAATAATAATACAATGTTTATTTTGCTATCGCACACTGACATACTTAAAGTGCACGATTAATCCATGCAAGTTCATCCACTAAAAATCAAACAGCAGTCCTTCTCTGATGACGTCAATTTGACGACTTAGGCAAAAACACCCCTCCAGTGAAAGATAAGAAGAGGGAATAATAAATAAAAAAATAAAACCCCGCCCCTACTCAATATTCCGTTCCAGTTGGACATTGGTCATCATACTGAAATAAAAGTCTGCAGCAACATTCGTTCCACATAAACTTTAAAATACTGAGGATAACATTATTTTCATGATGTCTTACAAAACAAATTTCAAATAACTGATTTCTTTAATCTTTGCCAAGATGACAGTACATAATATTTTACTAAATATTTTTCAAGATACTAGTATTCAGCCTAAGATGCCATTTAAAGACTTAACTAGATTAATTAGGTTAACTAGGCAAGTTAGGGTAATTAGGCAAGACATTGTATAATGATGGTTTGTTCTGTAGACATCAAAAAATATATATTGTTTAAGGGGGCATAATAATAATATTGACCTTAAAATGGTTTTAAAAAAAATTAAATATATGTATATGGATTATTTGTAGCACACACTTATTATTCAAAATGCTTTGTTTCAGTTCTTTTGAATGGAAGTTCCCAAAAGCAGAAGTGCAACCCAAAATCTAACTAGACTCACCTCCAGTCGTCTGGACCTGTGGGAAACACTTTGCCAGACTTCGTTGTGATAATGCAGCCGTCAATGTCAAACCCTGCGATCTGAATTTAGACAAAAAGCATACATTGATTTTGCTGATGAAACACTGACAGTACGCAGTTGCTGTGTGAGAGTTTGTGGTTTACTTTGGAGCTGGCCATGACTCCGGCTGCAGTGAACAGCATCAGACTGCCAATCTGCTGCCAGTGACTCTGAGAGCAGGTGGAGGACGAAGAGCTGCTTTTGACAGATGAAGACTTCAGGCCATCATCGCTCTCTTTTTGGGCAAACGCCTGTAACTGCTGAAGCTTCTCCTCAGCTGAGGTCTCTTCATCTTTCTCATCGTCACGTCCTCGTTTCGGCTGAGGGACATCATCCTCCGGGCTGTGAGGTCGCTTTGTTGCCTGAAAAAACAATATTATTTTATGTATTGTATTACTTTTTGGTTTTACATTTTCTATTTTTATTATAATTGTTATGTGCTTTTGTAATTTTTTATATTTATTTTTTAGTCATTTCGATACTTGACATATATAACATTATATTCTGTTATTACAATTTTACGGTTTTCATCAAATACTCATATTTTATTTTGACTTTATTTAAATTAACAAAGAACATACTTAATTTTAGTTACAACATTATAGCCAATGTTCAATGGAATATTTCCTAATTGATTATATGGAATGAAATAACCATATTAATAGTAATATAAAAACACTGGGAGTATTTTTTTTTCTGTTTTTCCCAAAACATCATTAAATAAATTATTAGCTATTCCCTAATATTAATGTGTTGTTTATGGATTCAAATATTTGAATGCTTAAAAACTTACAATAGACTAGAAATAATCTTTTTCTGCAGGTATTAATCATTAATAGTAATGTTTACATATAGGTCTCATGAATTAAAAATATATAAAGAGATGAAACATAATATGGTAAACTAAATAATGTATTTGACTTACATTTATAGGCCATTTCAGAACATTATGGAATTTTAAATGTATTTACTGACACTTTAATGCACCATTGCTTAATAAAAGTTCATTTAAACATTTATTTTTTTGTTTTTTTGAATGAAAGTCTAAATTTATCAACTGGAATATTTACCATACAGTTAATACCTTTTTAGGGGATTTAGAAAAGTAATCATGGATGTTTCTTTTGGGGCCGCCTGAGCTTTCTTTGGAGCTTTTCTGTCTTTGCTTGCTTTCATTAGTTGTCTTTTCTTTCTTCTGAGGAGAGGAAGACATCCCGGCTGAATTTCCAGCAAATTCCACAGTGAACGGGTGGGATTGATTAACTAGGTACAGCGTTCGGCCAGACATCAGACATCCAGACTCACCACGACCCAAAAACTGACCGTCCAGTGAAGAAGGGTTGGGACCGAGCTGTGGAAACACAGTATTATTTACTCATGCGTGCTTTGCAACTCTAAATATTTTAGAAATGCACTTTATCCACATTACACATTCAGGTCCATTTTAACTTTGAAGATTCTTTTTAAATGCATACATACACAAATATATGGAGAGAAAAATGAATACGCATGCCTTCACAAGTTAACATTTTTAAACTTGTTTAGTCTGAAAATATTTCAAAATAAAATTGTTCTTTTTATATTCTTTTTTTAATGCTGGGCATTACGATTAATTGCATCCAAAATAATAGTTTGTTTTGACATAATATTTGTGTGTGTTATATATACACATACATAGAAAGAAAACTATACAAAACTAGTTTGTTACATATTTAAATTTATATATAATTTGTATCAATACATATATATTTTATATCTAAATATAAATAAACATTTTCTCAAATATATGCATGCATGTGTGTATTTATATATATAGATAATAAATATACACAGTACACACACTTAAATTATGTCAAAACAAACTTTTATTTTGGATGATTAATTTTTGCCCAACACTAGTTCTTTCGTTAGGAATAAATCAATAAGTTGCATAAATTTTGACCGTTTTGAGCAAACATGCCATGAAAAGTTTAATCCATTCATTCCAATTCTCACATTACACTCTTATAAATTTATATATGAAATTTCAAACAACACCTCCATCTTATATCAAATGTAAATGTAGCAATAACATAGTAATAACATGGTAGCATATTCTTCACATTTTTCATATACTATGATTAATGAGTAGTTGATCATTAAAATATGAAATATGAAATGTAATACAAAATATGATTTCTAAATGTCGAGCTGACTAATTTACCTGTGTAACCAGAACTTCTTGTTTGGCATAATCGGCCACAAGCTTGACTGTGAAACAAATATGCACTGTCATTATGAATAGACAGAATCGTGACACGTAAAGCCTTCAGAATAAGTAAGATAGCTGTGTTGTGATCCAAAAAACCAACCCTGATGCCTTGAACACTTCTTGTCTGTAACTCCGGATTCAGGACCTCGACCAAACATAAGAGCTCGACCATCAGTCAGATCCACCCGAGCTCCATTCACACTTACTAGTGCGCACTGCATCTCCATTCACTGGCAATACCGCGGCACTCCAGGAAATGTAGTACTGTTAAGATTTATAAAACCAGAATAAATGCTAAGTGAACAATCTGCTTTAACGTTACTTTTGCTATGAATCGAATAAGTTAATGAAAAATGAAATTAACCACATAACCGTCTCTTCGTTACAATACGTCTTTTAATGCGTCTTGTGTTAAAATAACAAAACATGTCGGACTTTGACTACCAAGGGTTCACTTTATATGGTCAACTATCTTTAATACAACCTGCACAGCCTGCGTGTGCCAGCAAATTTCCTCAAACTTAAATTTCAGTCGAGACAATATGGCAATGTGGCTAAATGTATAAGATAAGATCTAAAAAAATTACTTACGTATTGTTTAAAGCTTTACAATAACTTCTTGTGATTCATTCGTTTTACACGCTTCTCTGGCCCGACACGTAAATATTTCCGGTGGTGAACAGCGGCATCCATTGTTTGGTTCCTACATCATTGGGCGTCACCCGTTAGTTTACGTACTACTAAACTGTGGCAATGTGGTGTTTGCAATGACAAAAATCAATGTTTGTTTTCACTAATAAATTAGCTGGTTTAGCTAATGTGGCTAAAAGTTTAAAACGAAGATTTAAAAAGTAAGCAAAGGGACATGCCGTCACGGTTTCATGTTTTTTTTTTTTTACTTCAGTAATACGTTATTCATTAATAACTTAATTAGTTTTTGGCGAATGCAAACGATTATTTTTTATATGAGTCCGACATCCAGCTGCGCGAGAAAACGTGCAATCTATATGCGACGTGATCAATAAGGGAAGTCGTCTTTTAATAATAGTCTAATGGAAAATAGAGAAAGCATATTAAGTAATTTTAGTATATTCTTTTCTTAACCTTATCATATTAAAGTTTGTTTTAATGCAAGGCTATTGTTACCCATACATTTTAAAATTAACCTTTAAGCCTGGAAAAAAAATCGTGAAGCACTTATTATTAGCCTATTATTGTTTATTTATTTATTATCATCTCAGATGCAGAAAAACTAGTTCATGCTTTCATGACTTCTA
>CAIGQV010019070.1:23867794-23890346 GCA_903798115.1 Danio jaintianensis | reverse complement strand
AAAGCGCTATAGAAATAAAGATGAATTGAATTGAATTGAATTATTCAAATGGCCAAATTCAGAATTCTTAAGAAAGTTGAATGTGTCTGGCAGTTTATTTGCCTAATAAATAGGCTAGAGTTTTTAATTTTAAACAAGTTTGACTATCTAAAATATTTGTGTTTTTTTATGATGGACGGTCTAATAAATTTGTACTGTTGTAGGGCTAATGTAGCCTACACAAGCATTTCCCCCAGCATTTCATATTTCTTTATTACAAATTGTAAATTCAAAACACTAATTTCATAAAACTGTAATATAAAGCTTACGTTTGAAATACATATTTGTAAATAAAAACTTTAGTAGTAAAATAGTATGGTGAACCGTTAAATAATATGCATAAATAAGCATGCACATTATACCAGCCAACAAACTAATCCAGCAAAAGTTGTGCTTAAGATGTCACTAAAATATAGTATTTATAGTATTTACAAAATTTGGAATAACTGCAAAAATCTCCACTTTTAGGAAAAAATAACCATCCATTTCACCATGCTGGCTAAGAGGTGTCCATGTGAGCCAATTAGTATTTACGATTTTACAGTAGGTGAGAAGTACCCAGATATGTGCAAGATTATGAAGTCCAGTGGACACTTTACTATCCCATAAGGCACGGAAGAGAATTTATGAATAGGAGTAAAGTGATGTGAAGTGGGACGGCATAGTGGCTTGGTGGTTACCATTGTAACTTTTTCTCCCTGTTTCCTCAAGGTGCTTTTGTTTCCACCACAATCCAAAGACAGTATAGGTGAGTTGGACAAAGTAAATTGGTCATAGTGTGTGTGTGTGAATGGGAGAGTGTGTGGGTGTTTCCCAGCACTGAGGGTTCCCAAGTAAGTGCTCTCTCAGGGCTGGATTGTTTCAGAGAGGGGATTTGATTCTGCTGTGCCAACTGAAAACGAGGAAAAGCGAGTGAGTAAATGAGTGAGTGACACAACTAAAGACTACAGATATACAAAGACAGTTCGCTCACTTTACTATGAATGGGGTAAAGTGCAACGATGAACTCCCTGGAGATGTTGCAAAAATGCCGCAGAGTGAACAGACTTTCCTTGAAAGGAACTTTGACTCAAATGACTCAAGTCGTTCGTGTGATAATGACAAATGGTTGATGTAGTATGTTTGAATTCCATTCAGACTACTTGCATTGCTTCTATAGGAAGCACTTTTGTAACATAATTTTTTTTTTAATTAGGTTAAAGTTCTGTTATAGATCGAATGCTATCAAATTGTCTGGTATAACATTTCTTGTGGTTACATCTATGAATATGAGCACTGTGTAAACAACACCACAACACCTGAGGAAACCCAGAGGTTCCTAATACAGTGCAAAACAACTTTATGAGTGAGTAATCTGTTAAACGTGCTTGCGCCTTCTAGAATGACTACTAAACATATGATGACGTGTACATGTGTACTAGTGGTGTCCCTTTTCTTAAGGAGATATTTTCATCCCTACTCCTTCACACTTCTCACTCAAGGGCCAAGGGGGGTAATGGTATAAAATTGAATTGAGATTGGACCTTATTGTACAACCATGTTTGCTAAAATAACTGTTTACTATTGACACCTTTATTTCTAGCACTGTGATTGTTACTAGTACATCTTATGGGCTCAGTCCTGTGCTTAAGCCACTAAGAGACAGTACTGTATGCCAGATTTGCTAAGGCTACCTTATCTTCTGATATTTTTAGTTAGAAGTTAAACATATCAGTGTTAAAAATAAGTCAGCTGTCATTGAATTACCTTTGACGTCCATTAAGGAATGATAACAACAAGTACAAACTTTACAAGACCCATTTATCCCTGTTAATCAAGGACAAACACCAGTGCTGTTCACACGGGGTCACTACTTTCCAGTCATGGGAAACAAACACACTGTGACATATAACATGTGCTCAAATAATAATTTTAATAAAAAATTTTGCATTTTTATTAATGACTGCATAAATATACAATTAATTAAATTAAATATTTTGGTGCACAGTAATTTATGTTATCAACTCCAACATATCAACCCCCAAATGTTGCCAAATTTGTCTCCATGTAATCTTATTTATTTACTTATCTCTAGTGTTAACAGTGATGGGAGTGAAAACAGAGAGCAGTGATAGAGGAGAGCTTAGTTATAAGACTTGTCTACTCAGTAGTTAGTTGGCTATGGAGGTTTCTCTTATTTTTGTTGTCTTCATTGGGATGTTCCTGAGTCCAGCTGATGGACATGTGCTGGATCATTTCTGGGATTCACCTGATTGCGTCAAGTTCTTCTACAAGGAGAAAGTTCCAGATTTGGGAGCTTCCCAGCCAAATGTGGTCCGGATTTGTCAACGCTTCCTAAACACGTATCACTTTGCCACACTGTACGACACTTACCACCACATTGCTGTCTATTCTGCTTATATCTTTGAGCCAAGCAGTGGTGGAGGAAGAGAGAAACGCTGGTTTGTGGAGCCACAGGTGAACTGTTTATTAATCTAACAATTTAAAATGAGACCTCATTGGTTCATTTTAACAGTTACTAATACAATTTTCATATCAAATTGTGTGTTATTTGCTAACGTGCACTATGCACAAAAAAAGGAACAATTCGATTTGGTTTCTTTTGTTTATATTACTACTGAAGCATATTATGTACAGCATTTGCCTACAGTACATTTAAGTTGGCCACATGAGGCTATTTTACTGTTAAAGTTCTGTTTTACTCGCTAAATTATTCAATATGTTGTTCAAATCATTTTGTAGAAACAATTTTCACAGAGAAATTTTGAGTAAATTTCTGATTCATTGCATATTTGGATTAACAAACAACTATATAATATAGTGGAGTGTATTACCCTAAGAAATATATCAAAAGAAACATAAAAAAAAAACTATAGTATTTTATAGTTAATAATGATTTTGAGCCATAATGTAGTAAAGTACTTAATCTGCATTAATTAAAAGCATTAATCTGTTGTGGTAATTCAATAGTTGCTGTGGTACACAACAAGAACAGGTATAGTTAACATTGGTCCCACTTTATTTTAAGTGGCCTTAACTATTATGTACTTACATCAAAACATAAATGCAATGTACTTACTGTGTTCATAATGTATTGCAGAACACTTCTGGTGCTCATGAGGTGGATACGGGTAGGGTTAGGGACAGGTTTAGTGGTATTGGTAAGTTTAAGTGTGGGTTACGGTGTAAGGGATGGTCAACAGTGTAATTAAAGTTGTAATTCCAAAAATAAATTACAGATGTAATTACATGCAGATATTTAATCAAGTATAAATACATTGTAAAAAGTACGTATTTACACAATAAGAACATTGGCAAGGCAAGTTTATTTATATAGCACATTTCATACACAGTGATTATGTAAAGCAATTCAAAGTGCTTTACATAAACAGGAATGAAAGAGACAAGTATAAATACAATAAGAACAAATAATATAAAAACAGATGAAAACAGTGTAAAGACAGTTTTTCCATATTGCAAAACTCCGGTGTATCATATTTACTCATTTTACTCTTTACTCTATGGATCCAAAACAGTATAGTATTTACTATCAATTACTATAGTATGTTTTCATGTGGGATGGTAATTTGTTAAAGTAATGAGTGCTAATTAACGAGTTTTAGACATGTATATTATTGTAATTCTGACAGTTTTTGAGTAAGCAATTGTGTTTTGCTAGCTGGTGAATCCCACATGGTCCAGTGAAATGGAAGATGGGTATAAGCTGTCTCAGCAGAACCCAGACATCTATCTGGGAGAGAAACAGGCTCTGAATGAAGACTACACAAACTCAGGATTTGATCGTGGCCATCTAAACCCCAACGGACATCATGCAGGTAAAACTAATGAACTGATCTTCCAAATAAAAAAAAAATAAAAAAAACTTTCAGTGAAAGGTTGGTGTGACTTTAGTTTCAATTTCATGATAATTTTTTAAACCGCAGTAGTGAAATAATAAGAATAATCAGATTACAGGCTAAACCCAAGCATTCATATTACTGTGTTAAATGCAGTGTTGTTGTCCAGTTTGTGACCTTGGTATCAATCAGGCAGCGTAGATTGATATTGATTTTGAACAAGGAACAATTTAAACACAGCGAGTATTAAATGGCATGACAGTTCAACAGAAGTGCCCAGACTAACTAATCAAAATCCACAGTAACTGTGCAAATGGTCAATTAGCCTTCACATCAGTTTCAGATAGATCCATTAACATTTGTACTTACATTGGCAAAAGCACAATATCCTAAAATTTGTTTCTAATGTTTTTTTTCTTTTCTCTCTTTTTGTCACATCCACTTTGTGTTAGTTCCTAGTCGTAATGCCACCTTTACCTTGACCAACGTGGTTCCTCAAGACCCAACACTGAACCAGAATGCTTGGAATAAACATGAGTCTAAACTGACCAGCTTGTTTAACGCAAACTGTCATCAGGCCTATGTTTTGGTTGGTGCCATCCCTTCTTCTAACAACTGGATCATCAAGAACAGTGTGAAAAGGGTGAACATCCCAGAGTACTTATGGGATGCTTTTTGCTGCATCGATCAAAATGGCCGGCCCATCCTAAGCGGAGCTGCGACTGCCCTTAACACAGAGCTAAATGTTGTTGTGGAACGAAGCCTAGATGAGATGGTTGACTTCTTGCAGCAGTTCTCTAATGCACCAGTGAATGAGCTGTTTAGCGGCCAATGCAAAGCTGTCTTAGATTAACAGCTTCAAATAAATTAAAGAAATCTTCTAAGCATTAGCAATAGCACGTCTGTGTTTTCAAATCCCATCAACATTACACACCATTCAGAGACTTTTAGAATAATTTATATCATTTATTTACTTTGATATCAAGAAAGAGATTCAAAATACACCAAAACGCCAAGTAATATAGTTGAATTGGCAATTATTTATGTAACTGCAGTATAATAGTAGTTTGATTTTGTGTTTTGAGAATATATTCTGGTATATCTTTACCCTTAGCCCAGTTAATATATACCCACCTTTGGCTAATAACACGTGTTTAAATCATATCGATGTAAGTGCTTCACACTGATATAAGTCAATTGCTCTTTCACATTAAATGAAAAGTAAAATGTAAATACTAAAATGTCCATGACACTTCAGATATGCATATATTTTAAAAGCCATTCGATGTGTTCTTATGCATACTGGCTAACAGGATGGTCACTCCATGCAGGCAGATGGGAGAGATTCTGTTCTGTGTTGGGCTGGATGGGCCAACCCCATGCTTTGAAGAATGGGGACAAATTCAGGTTGACCACCTTGGAGAAGGTCTGGGCATATAGATTCATCTTCCCTGCATTGTCATTTGGCACACCGGTCATATCATGGTAGAGAGTAAAAACTTTCTTGAAAGCATCCCAGCCGAATTTTTCTTGAAGCTTAAAAAAGATTAGACAAAGAGATGATAGAAGATGAGTGAAAAAATGTACAAATATGCAGTATTGCTTTAAATAAAACACAATTACAATCCACAATACTGTAAAAAAACTGGCAGTCTATTCGCACCTGCATGTAAGTCTCGAGTGCAGTCCACATGCACCAGCTGTTTAAATCTTTACCACCATCAAAATACATCTTGGTACGAGCCTGGCGGTCTGCTTGAGTGATGGCTGGATGAGCATTAGCGCTTTTCACACCGAACACTTCCTCATGTACATACAATGACCACAGGTTGCAGGTGCACTCAGTGGTGTGTGGAGGGAACTCCCAAACTCCACGCTGCTGGTTATGGCCCAACTCATGAATGGCTCCCCAGAGGCCACATTTATAGGCTTCCCCAACATTTACTAGTCCTGGAGCAGAGCCGGAGTGCATCATTATGGGATATCCAGCATGCATGAAACCTTGGGGGAGGAGCAACTGTTTTATTACCAGACCAGTGTGTGAAATGTAATTAAAATAAATACCATGATTCAAGTTGCAATAGTGATGATTATTAACAATACAGAGTGATCATTCAATAGTACCACTGACCATAAGAGATCTGAACATCAGCAACAAATCGTTCCTTGCGGGGTAATTTGGGTGGCCTTGCCGCCAAGTCAGTTATGGTTCTCATTATGGTATCCCAAAGTTTAGCCACCTCATCAGGGCGGTCCAGATTCCTTATGAAATCTGAATCAAACGTCATGATGAGGTTTTCAAACTCAAGCTCCGCCCAGGGAGCAGGTGCTTGACGAATACTGCCCACCCAGTCTGCTACGCTTGTCTCTCCTGTGGAACAAAAGAATTTAGAATTGAAGGGTTTTACCATACATATTTAAATGTGTTAATCTTACTGTGATGCTTGTTGAAATTTCCGAATTCTTACCAGACTTGAAGTATGGAGCCTGTACTGCAGTCTGCACAACAATTTCCACCCCATCCACTTTGCTTTGGGAAGGTGCTATTAAGTAGATTAGCCCTCCCCACAGATTCCAAACCTGGACCATTTCTGAATCCAAGGGGAATCGCGCATGGACCACAGGAGCCCGCTTCAGGGTGTTTGATCCACCAATGTTATCTGTCTGGCAACCAAGCTGCACCTGCATAGAGTGTCTCCTTATGTAAATAACTCTCAAAGTTCTGTGAGCATTAGGACAGTATCTAACATCACAAGTGAAAAACTTTTTAGATCACCTGCCAATTTTTTCCAACAATCTCTGGAGGTATTGCTATGTATGTCTTCATACCAGGAGAAAGATATAAGCCTGTACTTATCCATTCTTCACAACCTAAAACAAGTAACTGCATTTAGTGCACATAAATTGCAAACTTATACAAGGAAAAACATTTTCCCCTTACATTTGATGCAAAAACTTTGGTACCTCCAGTGTTGGCAGTAATCCGAACTCTTGCATTTGACAAAGTTGGCAAGTTGGGTCTGTCCTTGATGATGTATGGAAGAAGGACGTCGGGATCAGGTGTCACTTTGTAGACCTCAGTACCAATGTGGAGCATCAGGTGGTCTTTTGGACTTTGAACAGGACAGTTACTACACACTTGTGGAACACCTACTTCCTTCACTATGTCACCAAGAAGACCTACCACTGAGGTGTAAGCAGCACTGTCATGACAACGCATTTGAAGGTAACTGGCACAGTCAGTGCCCAGCTGCTTCAAACAGCCCTGTTCCCGATCAGTCAGCTCTTGCCCTTGGCTTACATGTTGAGCAAATCTCTGCAGCATGCTCCGAAAGTGGTACCCCTCTTTACAACTATGCTCTATTTCTGGAGCTTTATATAACCCTCCACCCAAGGTGTTTCCCAAAAGGCACAATCCCATCTTGTTAAGAATGTGATTTCCTGGGTATTCAGTCATCACATTGCAGCCCCAGTGGGTCTGAGCCCAGTACCAGGCATGACCCCCAATAAGAAGACCTCCACCTTCTGCAACAAATTCCTGGATCTCTGCACACTGGGCATCACTGTAGGAAGTGCAGACGTAGACACTTAGATCTTCTCTGAAACCGGTCAATTGACAATCTAAACCAGATTTGCTCAGTACTGCATGGGCTGCAGTGAGGTTGGGTACAATCCCTATAACACCCTTGCGACCCTCATCAAGCCACTTAATAGCATTGATCATGAAAGAGGACAGAGAGTCCCGGCCCATGTAGCCTTCATGGGATACCAGAATTACTCGCCCTTGTCCATAATAGGCACCAGCAATGAATGCCTTTCCATTTGGAGTGACCGCAATGGGAAATGCTAATGGTCCGTGCACCATCACCTCAGATGCTATAGCCCCACCTTGAGTGTCGAACTCAGACACACCTTCCAGTAGGAACTCGAGGTCTTCTTTAAAGTCTTTTCCTATTCTGAAAAGAAACAATTAAATACAATTAGTCAAATGTTGGTTTTGTTAAATGGATCAGTGGGAAATATTCAAATATGTCTTCTGGACTTACGACACGGCAAGCCAACTAGAAGGGATATTTCTAGGAACAGGAAAGGTGCCGACTTCTCCTTGGAGCTCTGAAAAGTAAATTCCTGCAACACTGCACACCTTGTTTCCTGGAAAACTCCTAATAGTGTTTTCTTGTGGGTGTTCAGAAGACCAACTCCATGCTTGTCCAGCAATGATCAAACCACCCCCAGCTTTGAGGAAAGCGATCAGATCCTTTGCACAGCTCTCAACACTGTAAGCATCAGTGATATATACAGCGAACCCATCTTGAAAGTCTCCTAGTTCTGTCTTGATAGGGGAGTAGTTTAAGTTTTCAGCTACTGTTCGTAAACTTTTCTGAATCCCTACAACCCCAGCATCTCCAGTACATGGCATGAGCCACATTAAGGCATTCTCTATCAGGCCAGGAAATCGTGTTAAGTATTCTTCGTGTCCCAACACTACAATGCGTCCCTGACCGTAATGAGATGCAGCCATCAGCACCTGACCTCTTGGATTCATGGCAAGTGGAAAGGCATGCTCACCTATTAGTACAAGATCACTGGGGACTGCTTTCCCTTGGAAATCAAGCTGTTGCATCCCAGACATGAGAGTGCAGTAGTCCTGTTCACGTGCCATGGTGGATTACTTCTGTTTAGTAAGATGACTCAAAACAAACTCACTTTGGTTAGAGTCAGCTTTAGAGAGTCTGAGAATTTGGAATGCTCAATCAGAGCTTGTGCATGCAGTAAAAATGAAACTGATAAATATTTAGTCCTACACAAAAACAGAAAATGAAAGAAAAAAAGTTGCATATATTAATAAACATTTTATGTAATTCATGAAGTTATACTGTATTGCTTCATATACAGAACCATCAATAGATCTATCCCAATTGTGAATTCATGTATAAACTTGATCTCAGAATTTCTACTTTATCATAAATAGAGAATTCAGTATGGATACACTCACCTCCGTCTGCAGTGACATACCACATCAGCTGATTTTCCGTCTGAGCTGTGTAACGACTGAGAGAATGTGCTTGTGGCTATGACTGCGGATTACCTGTAGGAGCACACCCAAGGAGCATGCCCATAAGTACACCTTTTTCACTTTGTTTGTTCATCCAGAAACCACAATCAACCACTCCTTCTACAGAATTTGACATTTATTTCATCTGTAATCCCCTATTTAGTTCTCCCTGTAGTACAGACAGTGTAAGGTAAACATGCTTGCTGTGTGAATATGCTGCATTACTTTTAAAAAAATGCTATTTGTATATACCCATATAGGACTGCACATGACATGCTTGGATAAGGATCTTAAGAATTTGTTCTTGTTTTTTTTTTACTTGTTTCCTCAGTTAATGCACTACACAACTTTTTCCCCAACGAATAGTTCACAAGTTCACCATCACATATAATCTGATTGAGAAAGTATATTTGGTGTGCTTAAAATTTAGCCCGAACCCAGAAAACTCCCCCTATCTATAAAATGGGATGAGAAAAGATTAAGGCTGAGGAGTTGAGGTGGAGGAGGGATACCAGAAAACTGTCATGAGAACGGGGTGACTTGGCTGGATATGTGTACACATATCAAAGTAATTAGGGTAATTATGTAAACAAGTTATACCTGTGCTGAATTGGCTGATTATCACACTCCTCCTACTGTAAACCTTGTTAATAAAACTTCATAATAAATGAGTTGACATTAGCTGGTAAAAGTCACAGCCAGTCTGCAGATTTTGAGATGTCATAGTTTAACAATTTGACAGAAATCTGCATAGTGTATGATGGGCACAGACACTTTATTTAAGCATCAGACAGTAACTCCAGACAGAGGATGTCAAACATATTTGATATATATATCAATAAGTCCTGGGAACAATTCTTAATCAGTAGACATCGTATTTATTCTTTCTTTTGTATTTGCCAATCGAAACTGATCTGTTTGTTCTGCATTATGCTAAGTAAAGAAACTGTTCATCAAGATATAATTATTAGCAGGATATCCTATCTCATTGTAATACTTATGTAAACTGAAGAGTTGTCTTCTAACAGACCGAAGGGCAAACACAATTGACTGATACTATTATTTTGTTTGTATCTTTTCCAGATTTATAGGTACTACATAAAAGGTACATTGTAAAAGCCTTTTTCTACACAAAAAGCATTTTGAGAAACAGGTTCTTCTGACTGTTACAATGCACTGATACAATGCGTTGCTAAATTAAAGACCGAAGACTGTTTTTTTATTATTTAACATGCTATCTGTAGTATTCTTATAAGCACGTTTCAATTATAGAATAAAAATAACTAAAAGAACTAAGTATTTTTATTTACTATTAACTTAATCTCACAAGTTTATATCTTGGAATTCTGTGTTTATTTTCCACAATTCCAAGCTAATATCTTGCAATACTGAGTTTCTACCTTTTTATTTTTATATATATTAAATTTTTTTATCTCACAGCTGACTTTTTTCTCAAAATTTTGAGTTTATATGTCAGAGACTTTCAATTCCTTTAATCCATATCTTACAATTCTGACTTTTTTATGATTTTTATGAATTATGATTTTCTCACCAAGTTTACATCTTACCAGGGGCGTACTGGGACACAATTTCAAGCTGGGAAATCCCACACCCACCCAGACCATTTTTTGGTAAACAAACTTTGGCAATTATATCAGTATACAATCAGTATAAAGAGTGTCAACCATTAGTAAGTGTTTCCTCCTACCGCATTCTGTCTTTGCTGGATGGAAAGATCTTGTTTCAATCTTTTCTGCGGATGGCGTGGACTGTGTGTTTACTAGTGCTACTTAAAATATCATTTGAAAGACTAAAAAGTTTTAAACCTCATAAACTAGCCACATAATTTTCTAAAACTTCAAAATTAGTTTGATAAATACTATGAGAAAAATCTTAAAATGTTAATGTTTTTGTCATATTCTTGTTTAGTTCCAGTCCCTTATAACCTTCCAAACTATTTAATGTGAATATCTTATCTGTCTGCTAAAATACTCATGTAACTTTACAATAATATCAACTTATAGTACTTTATGTGATGACAGTTGGGGTGCTACTACATATACAGTATTAGACTACTACTTCTAGCAGTACACGTATCGCTAAAGGAAAAGGGGGAAAACGACAGTAGACCTATTTATAGATGAGCAACTGACCTGCACTTGAAGCCTTGGACAGAATCGTAATTTAGTAACATTTCGCCTCTTTTTCTTTTGCTTTTTTTATCTGCTCCTCCCTCCTCCCGTGTCTGTTTAAGATGACGTAGTTGGCGGAGATGACGTAGTCGGTCCATAGCCTATCAAGACTTGATCGTTGATTATCCTGATTATTAATTTTAATTGAATGCTGAATTCTGGAAAGATAACAACTTTATTACAATGTTAATTTCAATGATATAAAATTCAATAACAATTATTATATATAAAAGAGGCTAAATCAGGCCACCGGGAATCCTTCTGGCAATTCTAACTTTCCAACTTTAACCGTTTTCGCAGTTACGAGTTTTTCGCAATTGTGAGTTATTATTGTAAACTGAGTCAATTTTGAGGGTGGGAATAGTAGCTTCAATATGCTGTATTGTGCGATTTTCCCGCTGGCAATGTACATCTTCATAACAATATTACAATAAAAAAAGCAACATAAAAGTAACCAAAAAAAGCTTGGTAAAATACCACCATTAATTTCTGACTAAGACCATTGTGCAAAATACTATTTAGAGCAAATGTGCATGAATGCAAATTCTACCCATGTTGTGTCACAAATCTAACACTAGATGGCAAAACAGTGACAGAATTCAGGAATGCATTAGAACTTGGGGCCTTGGATTCCTTCAGAATATAGAAAAAGGTAAAAGAATAAGAACAGTTTTAGACTATATATATATATATTCAGAGACAGAACAGATGGTTTAGTAGACTAACATAAAAAGCATCTTTTAAAGCAATGAACAATGTTAAATATTACCACGACACAAGGCCTTTCAAGTCCATAATCCCGAATATCTTTAGAAAACGGTTTCATAAGGAACCCCTTGAGACAGCAGACCTTCATGAAGGCACATATCTGTGACTGTCAGACCCAAAGGTGTGGAACGGTCCGAATTCAAACATCCTCCACTCTCTCCTCTTCTGTGTCCTTTAAGTCTATGCATTTCAGATTTATTCATACATTTCCGATATATTTATGCATGAGTTCTCTGCACTCACCCCATCCCATTACTGTAATCCATCACCCCAGCATCATCCGCCATGCAAGCAGCCCCTGAGTTGCCATGGCAACCCCGTCGGGCCCCGGCTCTCGCAGCCGTGCTCTCATTGGAAGGAAAGCTCAGGCAGTCTGAGTCTGTCTGCTGGATGTGGTAATTGGCTTGGAGTCTCCAATCACTCCCCCCACCTTCCAAAACACACACACACACACACACACACAAATGCAAACACATATGCACAAATAATGCTGCAGAACGCACAGACGCCACTTATTTGGAGCCGAATGTTACAGCCAAAATTCTGATCAAGTTTTGAGCTAGTGTCGAGCATTTGTTTGTGTTTACCTGTGGGTTTTTTTAGGCAAGACACTGCAGTAAAAAAACATTCAATTATTAGTTATCATATTTCCCCAGCTGATTTGTTACTGTAGGAATTGCAAACAATAAATTGTATTACAAGTTTTCCTAAATGTTATGTTTGAATTTGTAAATGAGGTGCTTTTTAATTAAATATGTTCTATTTTCCATGCATTTCATAGCCTTTAAAATATTTATTGTAATTTAAATGTAGACACAAATTGATGAAGTGCTATAAAATAAACATTAAGTGTATTTTGAATGTTTTTTCTCCATTAGACTGAAAAATCACTTCATAGAAAGCCCAAAACCTTAAAACTGACAGGGTCATGAACAGTGTTCCGCAGTGTCTCACCATGAATGTGGATCAAGATTGCACAGCAATAATCTAAATAATTAAAATAAAAATAGTGCGGCACAAATAAGCCATTTACTGCTTACTTAGTTAATTGTGTTTCTCCACAACAGAAGGTGCAATATCTGCTTTACAATTCAGTCTTCCAATTAAAAGCACATCTTTATAGTGCCACTTGTCTGCTTGTCATTTATCAGGATGTGATGTTAGCTGTAGGAGAGAGAAAAAAATGCCTTATTTTATCTCATAAACAATTGGACCAGAGCAGCAAGCACCTATACTGACAAGTTTGTCAGTTAGTATTAAATATGTTTGCTTTTAACGGCCTTAGTCAAGGTATTTTGCATCATTTTTATGCATTTTTGTATACACATAAAACTAATATAATATAATTTAACAGTCTGTTTTTTTTCCAGTGCTGTGCCTTTAAGACATCAAGCTGAACATGTTATGAGTAATCTAATGAAATAGCAAGAAAAAAAATCAATAGACCATACTAACCTTTACTGAGGAGCATGTTGGGTGAACAGCAAACTGCTCCAAAGTTCACTTTAAAGCAAGTTTAATCTATATTGATCTTATTGGAAAGATTATGTTCATCTTCAAACTGGGAAAAGACTCAACCCAAAGTGTGCAAACAAGTGAAAATTGAGGTATAGTGCTATGGTTTGGTTTTTTTATGTGCAGCATGAGCCCTTTTCAAAGCTACATGTCAGAGTGAATCAAAATGTGTATTAGAAACATGCTGTTCTTTCATCACTCAATCAGCCTGCAGTTTTCACAGAGAGCAGTGAACCCTGTTATGCAGCAAAATATGTAAAGCAGTTAATTAAAGCTGAAAACAATAAAATAATGAAATGGCAGCCCAGAGTCCCGATCTAAACCTGATTGGAAATCACTTTACACTCACGATTGTAATATTTTTCTGAGAATTGATATAAACTCCTGAAAAATTGCACAATATAAAGTCACATATCACAACTGAAAATTTCAGCTGTAGAATAAAAGTCAGAATTAAAAAAAACTAAGAAAACTACAGAAAAAAAATTAACTACATTGTGGGAGCAAGTTTTTATTCCAAAGCACAAATTATTCAACAATCAAATTTGTTGTTAATTATTTTTAAATAGATGATTGTCCCTTTTAGCTGTCAGTTTTTGCAGATCCACGTAAAATAATGTGTGCAATGTGTTAGCCAGTTTTGTGAACCGAGGATGTGTTTAAAATACTGATTCATTCACAAATTGGTTGTTAACAATTTGAAATATAGTGGATTACTTTTATGATACATTTATGGCTCATTTGTGTCTTTTTAAAGTGTTAGTTCACCCAAAAAATGAAAATTATGTTTTTAATTACACACCCTCATGTTGTTTCAAACCCCTGAGATCTTTGGAACACAAATGAAGATATTTTACATGAGATTTGAGAGCTCTCTTATCCTCCATAGTCCAGAAAGGTATACAAAAATATCCTGAAAACAGACCATATGCCTTTGGTCGTCCAGTCAGAATAATATCAAGCTTTACTTTTATACCTTAAGCTCTATACTTTTGAGCACACATAAAACAAAAACAATGATTTTATTCAACAGTTTCTTCTCTTCAGTATCAGTATATGGAAAGTAATGTCAGAAGCACTGCCACTGTTTCTGGATTATGAACAAGTCGGGAACCTTGCTGTCGATGGAGGATGAAGGAGCTCTCAGATTTCACCTATTTTTTGGTCTTATTTTTTGGAACAACATAAGGGTGAGTAATAATTGAAATTTTTGGGTGAACTAACCCTTTAAACAATTACTATTCCTTTTAATGGATGAAAAACAGAAACCCGAGCATCCTTCAAATGAGTGTTTTCATTATAGACTACTCTTATTCCAAAAGGACATTTTGATATAAATCAGATGATCCTCTGTTGACAGACGAAGTTAAATTCTTCATTTCAGAGCTGCTTGGCTGGAAACATCACAGAAGACAAAATCAGATAATGGTACATTTTTTTTTTATTTCCTGCTTGTCAAAATGGACAGAAATAAAAGAAAGGACATTCTTTAAAATGGATCACTGAGCAGCAGTCATCATCAGAGCTGCTCAGCGCCACGAGGAGCACCCATTTCAAGTTCAGTGAAAACAAATGTACAACTCAGACCTGAGTCAGAACACGCTTCTTTTCTCCATACGTCTGTTTTATTTTTCTATGGACAGTTACAAGAAAGGAAAACACTCACTCGTCCTCTCGCACAAGAGTATCTTTTGTGTGTGTCTGTGTGTTTTTGGGAATGGAAAAAAAACTGCAAGCGGAAATCACAGCACAACAATATACAGGTAGAGAAGACCCTGCGAAATCAGTGAGACAGATTAAAGACAAATAGAGCAAGATCTCAACCAAAGCTGGTCCACACTGAAACAGAAATGTCGTTTCTTGCCATTTTAATAAGCCTTTGTGCCACAAAATGCCACCCATACTCTCACATTACTAAGAATACAATCACATCATTATGACTCCGCACCTCTTCAATAAAGGCCTGTGAACTAACACATTTTCACATGAACCAATCACAGCCCCTCTTTCAAACTTTGGGGGACATGAGAAACAGCTTGACAATCGTTCTAGAAAATACTACAGAACATGGAGGTTAGTTTCTAACCCAACAAAATCTCAGCAAGGCAGGCAAATCAAAATATATTTCCCTCTTAACACTGTGAAAAGTGAAGTGTGTCATTTCTGAACCACTAGTGACAAATTCCATCAGCCATTGGTCACACAGACTGATAGCTCCGCCTCCAAACTCTTGCAATTGGTTGATCAGTGTTGCTATGCCGGGCTACTCAAACAAACAGAGCAATGTTTTGAAAACGCCACAGTGTTTTGGCTTCAGGAACTCAGAGGGAAGGAATCAACACATTTCATGTGTAAGTATTGTGTGTTATGGATATCAGCACATGCAAAACGTGTCTAGAATTTTGTCTTAGGAGTAATTGCTTGAATTTTATTATCAAAACGCTTTATAACAGTGCCTTCCAAAAAATCAAACTGACTGTGCAAAATAGTACAAAAAAGAAACAACAAGGGGTCGGCCGAACAGAGAAGTTGATATATCAAAATGGGAAATCTAGACTAGTTCTACTAAGACAAAATGCTGGATTCTTTTAAAAAGAAGTGAGGAGATTTACATATCTGGCATCAGAGTGGCCAATGGTGTAGTGCTCATTCAAACCATAAAATGATACAAAAATAGAAATAACCCAATAACATGGATTAATATTCCACTGACAGCGTAGAAAAGGCTGTTTTCACATTTCGATGCATTACAGCACATGGAACAATTCACTTGAGTCTATAACATGGACTGATTCTGGAAAGACAGAGCACTTATCTATTTACAGCAAACGTCTCGCAACTTAAAGCTCAAGGACTCGGTGTAGAGAAAATGGCAGGCAGTCTTTTCAGTTAGGCCACGGAAAAGAGGGGACTTTGGGTTCAAAAACAGTCACCTCAGCACAATCGCACACACACACACACACACACACACACATGCTGCCGTCCCCCGTAACACTCTCCTGGATTTAGCTTGACATTTTTTCTTCTTTTAAGCAGGCTGCTGTAGCAAGTCTCAGAACACAAAGCAGACTTACAGATAGTAAAGAGCTCATTCTACAAAAGAGGCGCACAATGAAAATGTCCCTCCAAAGAGACCGGGACCAAACCCAAAAAAAAAAAAAAAGGAGTCTCCAAAGCTGGTCTTCAGTTTCTCCAGGAAAATCGAGAATTCATGGTGGCGTCTGAAAACGTCAGAATTTCACAAACTCCTCCCCCTTTAAATGCCCCGCCCACTGTATGGTTCCAAAGAGAGTTTTAAAGCGCACATACATACAGACGCAACTTCCCTAGAGAGGGTTACGAACACAAAAACATTATTGCAGAATAAGTGTGCTTTCTTCATTTTTTGTCCTTAAATCATTTAAAAACAATACTATTACAACATGCAAGCAAGTCATCATAAAAAAAGAGAACAATCGAACATTTAACGCCCTGTTTTTGAAACAAGGACAGATGTTGCCCGATGAATATACACTCTTATAAACGCACCCTGGCTGAGAGGGGATTTATTGTTGGCTTTTTTTTAGAGTAGGAAGAGGAGGTGGGGATCGTGTTGGAAGTGCGGAATAAATCAGCAGATTTTTTAAATCTACTTTTCTTTCTTTACATTTTTGTTTTTTTCATGCAGAGCGAGGTTGACTCTGCTTGATAGACGTGCATCCGGGCCTTCTTAATAAAGGGATTTATCTGTACATGAAGGCAGTTTGTAGCATTCAGATTCCATAGGCCAAATCCCAGCAGGCACAGGACATCAACATGACACCAGATTGACGTTGTATCCCAACATCATGGGACGTTGCATTTTGTTTGGAAATGAAAATCGGGTTGATGTCAGAACCCAACGTCAGGCCGATGTCAATGTCCAACACAACCTAAAATCAACAAAATATCAATGTCATTTCACATCGTTAATGGATGTCAAAATAACATTGTCCTTAGACGCTGGCAGCCTAAATCTAACCTAATATTAACATCTCATGATGTTGTGTGTCTGCTGGGATAACAAACATGATATTCCAGAATTTTCCACATTCATTCAAGTTTCCAACAGCATTTGTAGTGTCACGTTGATTACCACAAAATGACCTTTTACTTGTCCCTTATTTTCTTAAAAATCTATTTTAAAGTCTCTGTTCTGATCACTTTTGTATGTTTTAGGGTTTTAGGCATAGATATGTATACATTGATTACGCATCTGTGTATATATATATGTTTTTGGTCATGTTTATTGGTAGTTATCTAACATAATCACAGAAAAGATTGTGATATGATTTTTTTTTACGTTTAATCGTGGTAACATTTATATTGTTTGCATCTTGTGAATACACCTTTTACTATGAGTATTTACAGATTGGATTAATATGTATTGGTATGCATCTTGTATCTTATAAGCTGATCAGAAGAAAAGATAATTTAGTTAATTTTTGCTAAAAGAAAGCTCCTGTAAATGAATATGTGAACTGAAATGTTTAGGATCTGTAGGAAAAGCTTCTTAATCTGAAAATGGATGGTGCTGTAAATTAAGTGAAGTAATCTACTGTGCAGGATGGATTTTTCTATTTTATGTTTCTTTTTTTCCATTGTCTATTTTGTCCTGTTCATATCCACAGCAGTCACATTATGTCCTGCTTGCAACTGCAAAGGCCTGCAGGTAGAGGTCTACACATTTTTCACTCTCAGTTTGGTGTCCCAGACAATTTTTTTTCCAATTTCCACCAATTATCCGCTTCAGATCTCAAGTCCCAGTCTTGTGCTTGTTGCATTTGTCGCAGCAGGGTAAAGGAATTTGCTGTTTCGGTTGTTCGCTGTCACATACAAACAATAAAATCAATATCCAATATTATTGTTTAAACAATAGGAATATCCAATCCTGCACTTGTAAATAAGTTTTTTGTTGCACAATAGACAAAGTTTTGTAACGTAAAATATTTTTACATGATCATATTTTGCAGGAATCCAATTTTTTCTTTCTAAAAGTTATGACAGATTAAAAGAAACATATTTGTGGGTTTTTTTTTTTTGGTTGTGGTCATCTTTTAATCTCTCAGACACTGGTCAACACAGGCGTCTTTCATAATTTTTGATCTCCAGCTCATTGTTTCCACCTTCTGGGAAAGCAGCAGTTTGCATAAACAAAGTGCTAATGCACAACATACTTATGCACACTGGTGGCTTTTTATAACTGATCCTAGTGTAATGGAAGAATACAGTACTTGAGTGTACAATACATGTGACGCGCATTTCTTCATCGGTATGTGTGCATTGCACATGTACAGCCCAATTTTTCCGACCAAACATACTATGTAAAGCTCCCACATGCACTTTGAATTGTTTTTGCACTATTTTGTTTGTCCACAAGGTGTCAACACTGAACCAAGCCATTGGTTTACAGTCAAGAAAAGAAACAAGAGAAGAAACAAGAACAACAAACTACTAAAGACAAGAACAGGCCCAGGCCGCTTTTCCAACTCATGGTATGACACTTTGGCTTTGGTTTGGTTTGTGTTCGCTTCAACGTGGGTGAAATTATAGACATATTGTTATAGTTGCTCCGCTTCTACAACCATGACATCTTCATGAGCTAAGCTGAGTGATTTCCTGAAAAACTTTTTTTACTCTGGATCACCCCATCTTGCTCTCGCTAGATCTGCTCCTCTGCTGACAACAGCCAGATTTCCATTAGTGGTGGGCAGAGCGAGGCTTCATGAAACACTGAAACGGTCGAATCAAATGTGTCGAGGCATCGAAAGTTTCAAAACTTTTCAGTAGCACCTAGTGGTCATTTTAAGTAGTACTCTTAAACAACTTCAACAACCAACAGACGCAAATTGAGAAATTATACCCAACATTGTTTTGACAAGACATCAAATGATTTAGTGGAGTGGTAAGTGTTCATCACTGGCATGCAGATGAACTGGGTTCGAATCCAGGATGAAACAATTATTCATATTATTAGTCTTTTAAAAATGTGTTATGTGAGCTGGAGGAAGTGTCTGGGGAGAGGGTAGTCTGGGGTTCTCTCCTAAGACTGCTGCCCCCACGACCCGGCCCAGGAAAAGCGGTTGAAAATGAATGAATGAATGAAAATGTGTTATTTTATTGCTCCGTTCTTGTGTGTTTTGTTTTAGTCATTAAAAAATCTATATTAATAAAAGACATTACGTCACAATTTCTGAATGCTTGTACAAGCCGAGATTTGAACTCAGGTCACTCGCAACACAGTTCCATTGTGCCCATGCATGGTCCACTTGGCTACAAGAGATTGTGGTTTTGTTTCTGACCCTGTCAATCAAAGGCAGATTCGCCAGCTCTCAGAGTGCTTGTGTAGTTACTGATCCTTTGAATTACTTTAGTCACATGGCCTGGGTGTTTTGAAATGTTTCGAAGCAGTGTTTCAAAACATCTGCGTTTCGAGATCTCTACACGGTGCAGAAATGTCAGTTTCGCGTCAGCCATCCCTAATTTCCACCCAAGGGATTCAAATCTTTACAGACAAAGCTAATGGAAATGCTAGTTATCAATTAAATGAAACAGGGGTCAACTAAATATTTTTTGGTTTAACTTTAGTGCATTAATTCTATATTGATATTTCAGATGTCACAAAACATTAGGAGTTATTTGCAATTTAAATAAAATTATATATGGAAACCGCTCAAGGGCAAATTTCTGTTGCGATACACCAAAATGTTAAAAGACTAGTTGGATGGAAACAGGTTGTAGAAGGCAGTTTTTGATTCTGAATGGCTTTCCTGAGGTAAATGTAATGTTACATGACATTCAGTTCACAAGATGCTTTACTGACATTTTGAAACACTGATTCAGTGATTATTTGTGACGCAGTATATTTCAGGAAGTTGTGCTGTTTCTTAAAACATACCTTCTAATGCCCATTCATGTTTTTAACTTGCTATAACCATAGTAAATGTCTTTTCTCTCTATCACTGAGGTACCATTTACACTAGTGGGGTTTCCTTTTGAAATGGCATTGTAGAATGAAAACGCTCCTCGTCCTGACTGGCGCATTTATTGTGTTTAAAAATGCCAATCCCAGTCCACACTATACATATTAAAATGCATGATATGTTATCATTCATGCACAATTGGCATATTTTGGCAGCATTTGTACTTGTACTTTGTAGCATTTGTACAGACTACCAATTGTGTAATGGTCAGGGCTTGATGAATCAGGGAACAATACATTTATTCATTCATTCATTCATTTTCACTACTTTTCCAACCACAACCAAGTACTGGGAAACACCCATACACTCTCACATTCACATACACACTCATACACTATGGCCAATTTTAGTTAATCCAATTCACGTATAGCACATGTCTTTGGACTGTGGGGGTAACCGGAGCACCCGGAGGAAACCCACGCCAACATGGGGAGAACATGCAAACTCCCCACAGAAATGCCAACTGGTCCAACCTGGGACTCGAACGAGTGACCTTCTTGCTGTGAGGCGACAGTGCTAACCACTGAGCCACCATGCCACGGATTGATACACAATAGTCTATTGTCCAGTCAAAAAAAAATGTCAGAAAATGATTGTGGATAGCTGCACTTCTGTTTTCAGAAGTGTGCATTTCAGTCTGTCTATACTTAAACAGAACTCCAGCATTTCTGAACTAAAACAGGATCTTTAGCATTTTCAAAACGCTCACTTTTTTTGCCAGAGTAGTGTGGACACCATATCAAAACCTATGATTTCTAAAACAAAAACGCATTCTTGTAAATGGCACATGACACTGAGAACGTATGGCATAGGCCACACATTCACTGAAAGTTTCTCGATATGGAAATGTGATTAGTTGGTAATTTTGTTCCTTAAAATAAACCATGACATGATTTGCTACCACTGATTAGGCTATTTTCACTTAACTGAAGACTAATACTAGTGCTCAGAAATGTAGATTTTTTTTAGGAAAAGTAAAATACAGGAGAAAATATAATAAAAAAAATTTTTATTATGGTCACACAATGTCAAATGGAGCATATTTAGATTTTGTGTGTACACGAAATACCCAAATTTAGTTTTTTAGTTGTTTTTTTAAAGAAGGGAGGTTTTGTGGTAATCAACATTTTCTGATAAGTGCTTTTGAAATAAGATTAGCTTAAATTGAACCCAGAATATTCCTCTGACCACAGACTGCACTCATGATAAATCACCTTTTTTTAAAATTCAGTGTAATGTGTCTCAAGAACCAAAAGCTGTACCTTCAAGGGACATCAATTATTGAAGAATCCATTCATCTCTACAACAGAAGTCTAATTACAGCTAGAATAAGGCCAAATTGAATGAGGACACATGATCTCATTACGTGCTGGTGTCTGATACACCACTAAAAACCGATGGCACCAGAGCTAAACTAAACCAAAACCTGCGCTGAGATCATGTGACGCTCGCCTATCTGCATTAGGTGCACCATCTAATGATGTCACAGAGACTCCGCCCCCTTCTAACTCGTGCAAAATGTCCCGTCAGTGACAAACGGTTTGGCACTACTTGTCTAACCGGCAAAAGATGGAGTCGGGCAAGAATCCTCGAAGGAAAGAGCTCTTTGGAGGGACCAGCGAGGAAAAGGTCTGCTTGAGTCCCACCTGACGTGCTAAAATGTTAGTCGCACCCTAGTTTTTCCTTGCAGTCCGCATTGACAGATGGAGCGTGTTGTCTTCTGGTGGATGTTGGGGAGTCTCTTTGGATTGGTGATGATGGGATAGAGGAGGATGAGACTGCTAGGGTGAAGTAGGGCACAGAGATTAGGTTAGTGTGATGTAGGCGGACGCTTTTTCCTTTAGCTGCCGCAGACACAGATGGCAACTCCAGCTCCCTGCAAAACGAAGAGACACAAATGTTGGATAATATTGAGAATGTATTAATATTGTGGCAAGAGTTAGAAATAGAGGTTTTTAAATAGCAATTCTTGTGCAATGCAAACAATGTATTTTTTTAAATAATTTATAGTATTTATCTTAATTTAACACATGTAGCCTGTCACATTATAAAATATTTCTTTCTTGTTTTAAGCGCGCACACACACACACACACACACACACACACACACACACACACACACAC
>CAIGQV010019070.1:23848427-23859084 GCA_903798115.1 Danio jaintianensis | reverse complement strand
CTACTACTACTACCACTGCTAGTACAACCACTACTGCTACTATTACCACTGCTATTACTACCACTACTACTACAACAACTACTACTGCTATTTAATATAAATACTACTACTGTAATGATTCCACTGTGCTGAAACAAAAGAAATAAACACAAGTAATCCATACTCAGAGAATTATAGCTCAATGTATCAACATAAACGAGACCGCACTTGAAACTGAGACAATTTAGGAGCTTACACAATAGATCCACAACTTACAGATACACAAGGGACAATTAGAAAGAAACAAAACAAGCATGCAAATGAATTAACTAGTCAGATGGCAGGAAAACAGAACAATGGAAAAACAGGGCAGACATGTGACATATAAGCGATGCACTACTTGCATACCAGGCTGTTATTATAAAGACATTTCACCACAATAAACATGATGCGGCACAAGACAAAATGTGATTGGTTGGTTAACCTGTCAGTCATATAGTATTGTCGGTGGTCCTTGACCAGTCAAAATGGCCAAAGTTCCCAGACCTTCAGCAGTCAGTCAGGCTACACAAGACTAGATATGGGTTGACGACTGATCAATGTGGAGCCCAAGAGATGGAGACAGTGGAGACAAGAGAACTGGAAAAGAGCAGGACACCAAGATGGAGGTTAAGACAGAGAATCCTCCAATCCTGAGGTAGTGGAAAATCACAGATCCCGAAACACATACAAGCATGTTCTACCAGTTCTGGGACAGAGACCGGGCCATTGAACTGTCAGAAGAGAAGGGAGTGGGAGATTTTTATTGAAATAATAATGGCCTAATTGTGCAACAAAAATAAATAAATACCTTTTTAAGACAAATAATGTCATAACCATGTGAATTTGAATTAAAAAGCTAATTTATTTATTTATTTATTTAGACAAAATTCTTCTAGAGTTGCTACATCTTTGTGAACTGATCTGAAATCTGTTTCAGACTGAATATTTTGGTTTCGTATGCAACAAGATCCAGAGGTTAAGACTAGCAAACAATGAGCACCAGTTCACACTTGCCATACCACTGCAGTTAATAACCAGTGTGTAAAAATAGTAAAAGCTATTTAAACAGAGAACAAGGGTTATAGGACAATTACACTGACAGCTGGACTGTTCACTGAAAATAAAGCAGCAGAGCTGTATAGTATTCAGACTCAAAGGTTAGCATCTCATTCACACTGCATAATTAAAGCATGAACACTGGCGATGAAGCGAATTTAACAAACTGTCTCGCACAAATTCTGAACAAGGCAGAAAATGTTCTGGGTTTTACCTTATTTAATTTTTTTTGTTCCTGCTTACTTTGTTCTGCTTCTCATTTTACACTGTTAAAAGTCAGTGGTTGCCTTAAACTTTTAAGTTGAATCAAATTAACCTTTTAACCTCAAATTAAAAAAATACAGTTATTTATTTATTTAAAACCTAAAAGTATGGTGAAAAAGTTTAAGATTCATTTGTGACGGGTAATATTTCACAAATGTGAGGTTTATAGTTTCTGTATATATTAAATATGGTAAAAAACTAATACAAACAAATCATTAATATTAATATTCATAATTAAACTTATGGTAAAAATGACTAAGGCTCATATGTAACATGTTTTATTTTAATTGCTTATATATATTCAGTATATAATATAATATAATATAATATAATATAATATAATATAATATAATTATGCGACACGGTGGCTCAGTGGGTAGCACGTTCGCCTCACAGCAAGAAGGTCGCTGGTTCGAGCCTCGGCTGGGTCAGTTGGCATTTCTGTGTGGAGTTTGCATGTTCTCCCCGTGTTCGCGTGGGTTTCCTCCGGGTGCTCCGGTTTCCCCCACAAGTCCAAAGACATGCGGTATAGGTGAATTGGGTAAGCTAAAATTGTCCGTAGTGTATGTGTGTGAATGAGTGTGTATGAATGTTTCCCAGTGATGGGTTGCGGCTGGAAGGGCATCCGCTGCGTAAAACATATGCTGGATAAGTTGGCGGTTCATCCCGCTGTGGCGACCCCAGATTAATAAAGGGACTAAGCCGAAAAGAAAATGAATGAATGAATAATATAATATAATATAATATAATATAAGGCCTCACGGTGGCGCAGTGGGTAGCACAATCGCCTCACAGCAAGAAGGTCGCTGGTTCGAGCCTCGGCTGGGTCAGTTGGCATTTCTGTGTGGAGTTTGCATGTTCTCCCCGTGTTGGCGTGGGTTTCCTCCGGGTGCTCCGGTTTCCCCCACAGTCCAAAGACATGCGGTATAGGTGAATTGGGTAAGTTAAATTGTCCGTAGTGTATGAGTGTGTATGGATGTTTCCCAGTGGATGGGTTGCGGCTGGAAGGGCATCCGCTGCGTAAAACATATGCTGGATAAGTTGGCGGTTCATTCCGCTGTGGTGACCCCAGATTAATAAAGGGACTAAGCCGAAAAGAAAATGAATGAATATAATATAATATAATATAATATAATATAATATAATATAATATAATTATGCGACACGGTGGCTCAGTGGGTAGCACGTTCGCCTCACAGCAAGAAGGTCGCTGGTTCGAGCCTCAGCTGGGTCAGTTGACGTTTCTGTGTGGAGTTTGCATGTTCTCCCCGTGTTCGCGTGGGTTTCCTCCGGGTGCTCCGGTTTCCCCCACAAGTCCAAAGACATGCGGAACAGGTGAATAGGGTAGGCTAAATTGTCCGTAGTGTATGTGTGTGAATGAGTGTGTATGGATGTTTCCCAGTGACGGGTTGCAGCTGGAAGGGCATCCGTTGCGTAAAACATATGCTGGATAAGTTGGCGGTTCATTCTGCTGTGGTGACCCCAGATTAATAAAGGGACTAAGCCGAAAAGAAAATGAATGAATGAATAATATAATTATGCAACACGGTGGCTCAGTGGGTAGCACTGTCGCCTTACAGCAAGAAGGTCGCTGGTTCGGGTCCCGGCTGGGTCAGTTGGCATTTCTGTGTGGAGTTTGCATGTTCTCCCCATGTTGGCGTGGGTTTCCTCCGGGTGCTCCGGTTTGCCCCACAGTCCAAAGACATGTGCTATAGGTTAATTGAATAAACTAAATTGACCGTAGTGCATATGTGTAAATTAGAGTGTATGGGTGTTTTCCAATACTGGGTTGCAGCTGGAAGGGCATCAGCTGCATAAAATATATGCTAGATAAGTTGGCGGTTCACTCCTCTGTGGCGACCCCTGATGAATAAAGCGACTAAGCCGAAGGAAAATGAATGAATGAATAATATAATTATTAATTATAATAACCTATTGTTTAATAATAATCATCATTATAGTAAAAAAGTGGAATATATACAAATTCTGAGTGCAGAATGTGACTTGGGGTTGCTAAACGATGGCTGGTTTTTCATTTCAAAGGAAATGTCCACTTAAAGAACGCAGATTTGTTCATTTGCTAAAATGTAATATTGAAAAATGGAGAGGAAAATCAAAAAAGAGCTGCAGCACACAGCACTGCGGCAAGATTCTTCTGTCAAACAGTACGAAAAGCACGCCAGCATGGACTGCAACACCCTGTTTTCCAGCAGATCTCATATAGAAATGCGAAAAGTTGTGAAAGAAATCTAATCTTTTGTCTCTCTCTGTGTCTTTCATGCCTCTCTCAAAGCCAGACTGTGCTCAAAGTCCCTATGGAGAGAAAACGCATATTTAACACACACACACACAATCACACACATACACACACACACACACACATACCTAAGTACTCACATTCTCCACATGAACGCACATGAACAAAACACACACACAAACTACATGCATGTACTGTATAAAACACTCAATCTGAAAGAGCAGAGAGTGAATCAGCAGTTTGTGTATGTGAGCGCAGGGCTGTCCGCTGTTCTGTCTGACTCCAGCAGAACCATCAATGATTTAAAGCCTGCGGTCCTGTTTAAGGTGTTGCGTTCAGATGTCAGCCACTGGCAGTCAGTCCTGCTTTCTTGAAAACACACACACATACTTGTATTGTATTTTATACTGTAAAAAAAAATGTTTTTATATGACCTTACCCTACCCCTATTGCTAAACCCAACCCTCATAGTAAACCTTTGAATGTCAAAAACCTGTAAAGTATGATTTTTAAGCATTTTGAATTATAAGGACACAATGCATGTCCTCATAAACCATCTTGAATAGAGTACTGCTAGATCATATCATGTCATTATACAATTTTGTGTCCTCATAAACCACATTAACAAGTACACACAGACACACAATTGTATAGCTATCTTTGTGGGGACTTCACATAGATGTAATTATTTTTATACTGGACTAACCCTATACTTAAACAGATCTTTAGATTAAACAGATTAAAATAATGTCTCTTCAGGATAAAAAATTATTGGTATTACTATACCCGTGGGGACTTTTTTGGTAGATACAAGTATAGAAATAAACACACACACATACACACACACTGAAAGAAAGATGGCAGAAGAGAGACAGACATGCAGACAGACGCTCTCCTCCAAAATCTAGTCTACTGGCATGAGAAGGTGTGATCCTCATGCAAAGACAGCTTCATTATGATGCTAAGAAAACACATTTCAGCCACACGCGTCTTTATAATGGAAACCAGAGAATGAGAGGAACCATGTTTTTTCTTTGTAGATATTTATTTTTTTACTATTTGTTGTAATATATATATACTTGTATTACTATATATGGACTATATACTATATAAGTACTTTTACTGTATATTGCAAAAAAGTAAATGCCAAATCAGAATGTCAAATATAAAAACAGTTTATAATAACATAATATGAACAGATCTATTATAGAGTCAATGCAGAACTATGCAAATGTAAATGTCAATTGTGATTATGGATTTGCATTTGCAATAAAATCCAATATTATTTTATGTTGATTAAATGAAAGCGACACATTTTATTCAATATGAAATGTATGTGTTATGATTAAAGTTTATTTATTAACTTTTTGTTGCGCATTGCATGTGTCTTTTTCTTTGTCCCGCCTTCTTGTGTTGTTTTCTGTTATTCCATAGGCTTCCATTCTAACGTGATCCAAGCTGTGATTGGCTACTGGTCGCGGAGGCCTATAAAAAGGAACTTCCGGCAGGGTTCAGGGAGCTCATTTGTGGTGCCACGGTTGCTGGGAGTGGAGAGCTCCTGGATTTTCCTTACCCCTTCGGCCGACGACCAACCTTTAAGTCTTGTACAACTGTTCATGTGCTGTATGCTTACAACTTTTTGAGAGTTTGAGCTTGTAGGGGTGACCTGCCTATTTATTTGATTATTTTTGACTTTGTTTATGTTTAGGGAGGAAGGTAAGCTTCCTGTATTTTTCTTTAAATATTTATAGGTAATTTAGTTCATTTACTTTGTAGATTCTTTTGTTTGTTATTTTGGCTTGTGGCTACCCTGAAGAGATGCTCATTTAAACTATTATTTTTCTATAATAAATCTATTCAATTACTCTCAACTGAGTGTCCGAGTTTGGTTGTCGACCGAAGGGGATCTTTTGCATTAAGTTTCTTTTTTTTGTTTGGGAAATCCACCACCCACAACACTTTTTTTTTCCGTTTAATATGCCCATGTTGTTTTCCCCTAGACTTGGGGCGTAATAGTATGTTTCTTGCACTGTAAAAAATTCAGGGTTCCACATAATTAATTTATATTGGCCCAACACAAATCCATTAAGTTAACTTAACAAATTTAAGTGGATAGAACATAAAACAGTTAAGTTGTCCCAAAAAAATCTCAAGAATTGTGTTGTTTCAGCTCATTTTAAATACATAGTTTGAACAAGCAGCAACATATTTTTTGAGTGTGCAGTACTATAAATATATATATATATATATATATATATATATATATATATATATAGTATTACACCAAAATAATTATAATAATAAATCCATTACTTATAATATAATATAATATATGTTTCCTTATTATACATCTACCCAGTAGATACCCATCTACTCATATGACGTTGATCTTTAGTTCTATTTTGATTGCAACATCAGTGACCAAAATTTAACGTCAATTTGCTGTCACTGTGACTGACGTCAGCTGACATCTGATACAGACATCAGCTGGCGTTGATATTTGACTGGTTTTAGGCTGTGGCATTAACTAACTAAAATTCAACACCATTTTAACCTCATGATATGACATCCATACAACATCAAAGTCTAACATCAGTAGATGTTTATCTTTGGCTGGTTTTATGTTGAGTAGGCCTAATTACCTAACTAAAATTCATCATGATGTTGGGTTCTGACATCAACCTGATTTTCATATACAACCATAACTCAAAGTTGGAGTCCAACGTCAATTTGACGTCTGTGTGCCTGCAGGGTAGATTGTACATTTATATCTAATTCAATTCAATATTTAGTACATTGTATGTGTGAATAATGTATTTTTAGTTTTATAACGTCATTAACTCAGTATCATGCCAATAAGCCCAACTTTATATCAGATGAATCAAATCTCTCATGCTGTGTTGCTGTCAACGAAGACTTTCCAAGTCAGTCACGTCTGAGTCTTCATGACAGTACGGATGCTACAGTTATTGAAGACATCTGTCTATGCAGGCAGCAGACAGTGAAGCAGCGCACTAGGTATTGGAACAAAGCCCAACATCAACGCGAAAAAGTGAAAAAGCACAGAGAGACGAGTCAAGCCAAAAGAAAAAAAAAACACAGATAGGGAGTTTCAGAGATTCTGCCATGCCTTCCTACCTCCCTAAATCTTCCCCAATGCGGCATTTGGCCAATTACGAGGAGAATACAGGCAGAACAGCACACTTCACAGCCTTCAAGTGTGTCTGGAGCCCCACGGGACTCCAAAGACAGAGATAGGAAAGAGGAATCCTCAAATACCTCCTTCCCTTATCATTCCCCGCTCGCTAAAACCATCCCATAGTGACACCATTCTGCTTTAGCAAGATCACACGTTGCTAATTAGGGCACAATTGAAAGCGGCTCAAGAAACAGAACCGTAGGACGTGCCCGCAAGAACCTGTTGGTACAAACCTTTTGAGTGGTCACACGTCACACGTCCCATGCTCCGAAAACATGAGGCAATTATGCTGAAGCCTTTTAGCAGCAGATGATTCCACATGCCGGCTCTGACGTCTACATCTCTGTGACTGTGAAATCAGGGTTCGATTAAAGCTTCGGGAGAAAGACACATGCACATTTAGGAAGTCGAGCAACGGATGACTCACCAACGGAGAGCATTCAGCACCAAAGACCTTAAAGTGCCTCATTGTGCTATTTTAAAGGTTCCTAATTTTGCTTTCGAGTAGGTTTACATCCATTTAAGGTTCATTTTCAATAATACGTACAGTGAAGCATTAGATCGTTGCTCTCAGTTTCTCAAATAGTTGCTTACTGATTCACTCTAACTAAACCCAACATTTTGGAGAGTATACTTTGCTATGATTGGACAGATTATGGTCTAGTGTGGTTTCATTGGTCAGTGTGTGGGGGAAACTAAATGTTCTTTATCAAATTTGAGTTACTTATAAACACTGTGATATGAACAGTAACAATGACATTAGTTTGATCAATTTGAATGCGAGTCCTCATCTTTTTGAAGTGTATGCAAAGTAGATTTGGTTTTTAGTGCAGAAAACACTAGAAGGTGCGTATTCACAACAAACAAAGGCGTAGTTTGATGACTAAACAATGGGAGTTGTGGTCTTCATTACGTCCTACAGGACTTCGAAATCATGTTCATGAATGAGTATTCAAGACATATTTTCATGGTAGTATGAAAAAGAGTTAGGCTGAAGTGAAACCAGAGAACTGAAGCAATTGCTGATGAGAGACTAACGTGACAGAATGAAAGCAGCTGAGCTTTTATTATGCCACAGTCCACTGCTTGCAGTTTTTTTGGTCGTGATCATGTGGAGGAGAAGCAGTGCTGTTTTATCATAGTAAATGCGTTTTAGGGTTCTGTTATAATGCTGCTTTTTACAGTCTTATAAAACACACAACATATTAAAGTGTCTTTGGTGTTTTTGGCAAAACATTTGTGATAATGTAAGTACATACGAGCAGTATGACAGTATTTCCAGTCAGCAGCACAACACACAAGCATTGTATTGCTCATATTAAACATGCATCTTGATCTAATGTGCGTGTCATTGGCAAAAAATAAAAAAATAAAATAGTTTTTACAGTTTTTTGGCTCCAAAGTGTTCTTGGAGCTTCACTCCAAAATTATTTTTACTCATTGTTCAAACTACTTATTTAAAATGAGCTGAATCAACACAATTCTTGAGGGTTTTTTTGGGGACAACTTTTTAATGTTCAATTTACTTACATTTGTAAAAACAATTAAGTTAACTTAACTGATTTGGGTTGGGACAACATGAAGGGATTGTGGGGAACCCAGCATTTTTTCAGTGTTGGAAGTCATGTGGGATTTTCTGAACCTTGAATGTCTCTTGACCGTTGCTATCAATGGAGGATGAGAGAGCTCTCACATTTCATCTAAATTATGTTCATTTGTGTTCTCAAGATGAACGAAGGCCTCGGGGGATTGGAACAACATGAGGATGAGTAATTAATAACAGAATTAAATTGTTTGATTAAAACCAACCCTTTAAAGCGCCTTATCATACAGCAACCCTCACACAATAGAGTCTGGTAAAACAAAGCAGATTTAAAATAGGACATAAGAGGCACCTCATTAAGCTTTGCTGCAGTGTGGATTTTACACAAACAAATGACACATCCTGCATTCAAACCCCCTCCTGAATTCAGCTTTATTACCACTACATCTATGCCTAATCATTTTTTTTGAGGTTGCCCACATGCTGCACCCCATTTCTTGACCATGACAAATGTGACGGACTCCTGGCTTTAATAACCCCCTTCATCATACTACCACAGAAATACACAAACATGTATGGTAACACGTAAATAAATTTGTATTTTGGGGTACCAGACAAGCAGCTAATGAACTCAATATATTGGGCCACAGCAATACTAAGGTACGCCGTGGCATTTAAAGGATGTTCAGTTGTTACTAGGGGGCCAAAGTGTGCCGTGAAAATATCACCGTACCACCATTACACCATCAGCAGCCTGAACTGGTTATACAAAAGAGGATGAATCCAAGATTTCATGGGATAGATTTAATGGGATGCAAACTGTCTTTCAAGCATTAAAACAGTACTGTTGATATATTACTAAAAATGTGCAGAGAAGAATAGCACTGAAAAGATGTGGACACAGCTATTTTGGCGACTAACCGTACTGAATACTGTATGTTTTTGTAGGAGTTTCCAAGTCAGATGCAAATCTTATGAGAGGGGAGTATTTATATGAATCATGCAATGCAATTTACTAATGTTTGCGCTCCTCAAATTATAGGTATCTGCGCCATTATTTAATGCCTAAAAAAGCATGTCTAAAATGGCTGGAGTTGTTGTTGCTGGGGAAGGCACCGTACAGAACAGAGTTAGTTGTATAAGGGTGAAGATTTTTACACACATATTTCTCTGGAATGCCAGAGGGACACATCGTCTGAACATATTGATTGCATAAATGTTATTTTTTGTTCTGTCTGCTTGCACCTTTACTGTCAAAAAGACAAACAATTGTCAACATTTACTGTACATATTGTGGGCTATCTCACATAAATATAATTTTATATGGCTTACTGTAAGTAAAGGTAAAAAGGCATGCAAGCTGAGCACAAGCACTCAAATAAAGGATTTTGCTGCTTGTTCAAACTACTTATTTAAAATGAGCTAAAACAACACAATTCTTGAGATTTTTTTTGGGACAACGTAATTGTTTTGTGTTCTATCCACTTAAATTTGTTAAGTTAACTTAATCCATTTGTGTTGGGACAACATTAACATAAATTGTGTGGAACCTTGCATTTTTTACAGTGTGGGTGCTGTCCACTTCTGGAGTCTTTCACTTTTGCCTATAAAATGTTTTGTTGCTGTCTTGTGGTCACTTATTGCTATTCTTTTCCCAATAAATGAGTAAATAAATAGACCTAAATAACATACAATTATACTTTTGTTCAATATGTGTGCCATAGCTACTTTTATTACATTCAAAAACAACGACATTTGCTGTTTGTTCAAACTACTTATTTAAATTGAGCTGAAACAACAGAATTCTTGAGTTTTTTTGGGCACAACTTACTTGTTTTATGTCCAATCCACTTAAATTTGTAAAAACTTGTAAAAAGTTAACTTAATTCCATCATGTTGTCCAAACATAAATGGATTGTGTGGAACCCAACATTTTTTACAGTTAACTACTTTTTTTTTATGAAGTAGGCTAACTTTGAAATCATGAACATTGATTATTTTCTTAGCACCCCAACATATTAGTCTACGTGGACTATGATGCCAAGCCATAAAAGTACACATTCATACAAGAAAAAGAATACACTCATACTGTATGTGGCGTTGCTGTTTGTACAGGCCTGAACGGTTTGTCCAGGCAGTGGACTGAGTTGCATAACAGACCTTAAACAGAATGACATTGTGGAGGGAGAGGAGGATCAGCTTTTGGTGCATAATAAAACCTGATCTATGGTTGCAGTGCAGTCAGTCTGATATGCACACACATGCGCACGCACACACACACACACACACACACACACACACACACACACACACACAC
>CAIGQV010019070.1:23826933-23846495 GCA_903798115.1 Danio jaintianensis | reverse complement strand
TAATAATAATAATAATAATAATAATAATAATAATAATAATAATAATATATTAGAATATTAAATTATAAAAAGTAATATAATTTACAATATATGTTGTTTGTGCAAAAACCCATAACTACTGACCAAAATTAATAAATTACGGAAATGACTAAAACTTGAGCTTTTTGGTAGTTTTCAGAAATCACAAAAATTCTTGATTTATGAAATATTCTATAAACTGTGGTTATCTGTTGTATATCTTCATATTATACTTTTATTATTATTATTTGTTTTTTTTATTCTGCACGCACACACACACACACACACACACACACATATATACATATATTTTACACATATATATTACATATATTTTACATATATATATATATATATATATATATATAGCAGCAGCCATGATAAACTCAGTTTATCTTTTATCAGTTTCTGGTCTAAACTTTTTAAACAAGCATTTTTACATGCACATGTAAGAAAGAAAGTGACGAAAAGAAAGGAGAAAAATGAAAGGAAGAAAAGAGACAGGATGGTGTAGTGAGAGTCTACATTATCCTAAGGACTCGGTCTAGCCAAACAGCCCTCGGCCCTCTCCTTAATACAGAATCACAAATGAGGCAGAACGAGTATAACTCAACAGCACTGTCTGCGCTCATATATATGCCAAATCATAAAGAGAATTCAGCAAGTCTTCCTCTCTTTCTCTCTCTCTCTCTCTCTCTGATTTAATGAAGCTCTCCATCCTCAAACCCAGAGAAACTCCAAACTCCACTGCCTCCTCCTGCTCTCCGTGTACATATAACAGCCTATTCTTTAGAGCGGGAGTCTGGCTGGCCAGTCTCCATGGCAACACCATCGCTAGGCAACGGCCACTGCTCTGCCCGCTTTGTTGTGTAGCAGACGAGGCCTAGACTGAGCCTGAGCTGAGTGTGAAACTACATTTAACTTCAGTCCTTTTATATAATGCATGACCTGGGAATGCATGATGCCTTATAATATCGCAGATTTAAGGACACTGCTGGTGAAAATGGTTAAAAAATAATAACTAACAGTTATCATCATACTTCTTCCACAGTTGATTGATTATTTAAGTTGTTATGTTTAAATACACTGAAAAAAAATGATTCCTTGGATTTACTCAATTTATTTAAGTGAAGTGGTTGTAAACAATTTATTTGGGATGAATTTAAACAAACAAATTAAGTTTAATTTAATTTGTTTGTTTAAATTCAGCACATATAAATTGTTTGCAACAATTTTGCAGAAACATTTTTTTTTTCAGTGTATGAAAATCATGGATTATTTAGTCCAATATACACCAATTTGAGTACATTTTATAGCAAAAAAATCTAAATATTGTTCAAAATACTAGTTTCATCTTTCATAAGAGGCAAAGATTTTTACAGGCTGATGAAATGTTGGGATGGGATTTTGAGAATATATATTTTATCACTCCATAATTATTATTTTTTGTCGAATAAAACATAAACAGACAAATTATGCATTAACACATCCCTCAGAAAAAACCTTCAGAATACAGATATGAATAAAAATGTACAGTCTGGTGTGTGTATGTATGTGCTGCTGAAGTGGAGATCTATGATAAAAAAATCCATTTTGAGAAAAAATTGAGTAAATCCAAGGAATCATCTTTGAATAAGTTTTTTCAATCTACAAGTGTGACAAAGGAAACAATTTTTGATGTTTTTTTCCTATTAGACAGAAAAAGACACTTTATAAAAAAGACATTTCATGAGTGACTACTAAGGCAGTTATAATATTACATTATAATATCTGCTTGCTCATGTTTAAAAAGTATCATGCATAAGCACGCATTATGCTAACATTACTATTTATGCATAATGCTGACACTGCAGGCAAAAACGCAATGTTTTTTTTTTTTCATGCACCTGTCAGTTTGAGATCTGGGGTTTTTTGGCTTTTCATAAAAGTCCCCCCCCCCAGTTTGATAGAAAGTGTTTCGTTTGATGCTCGTTATCAGTTTGCGTCTGTAGATTACAATTACAATACACATTTTAAAGACTACGGTGGCCGAGAGAGCTCAAACACACTGCAAGTTAAGAAAACACACGCAAATAGAAAAACTCTAACAAACTGACAAAACAAGTTCATCAATTTGACAACACACAAACATGCAAATACAGAAACATACTACAAATAGTGCAAATCACAACAGAAATAGGTTGGGGGACCCCAAAAACGAACCCGACTGCTTCCGTTTTGAGAGTTTATTTTAACATCCTGGTCATATGGTTACTTGTTTTGATTTGTATGTTTTTAGCTCTGAGAGTAACTCTAGCAATTTATCAGATAATTAGAGCTAAAAATATACAGACAATAAGGATGCTCAAAATCCATACAGATATAAATATGATGACTATATTACATATGTGTCGAAATAAACATGATACAATAGTTTAAAAATAGGCTGTATATGGGATTGATGCTTCCTTATGAAGTGCAAATGCTCTTTAAAGCATAATGCCATTCATTAGAGCTTTATTTGAAGCAAAACAGCGGGATTTCTGGGTTTGGGTTTATTGCAATTGACTGTTTGTGCTGCTGTTGATAAGTTCAGCCTCTCTCGTTCCCAGGTGTGCTGATATGCCATTATTATTAGTGGTGTGATTCAGCCTCACAATCACGATTCCTCTCGTACAAACAGCATGAGGGAATTCATCTGAAGAAGAGAGTCATTCGGAGCTTTCAGAGCCATTTGCTTACCAGCCATAATCACCGCAATTGTTCATAAAAAAAGAGAGTATGTGATTACTCAGGTGCTCGTGTAGGTGTCGCATGTGGAGGAGAAAAATAAAAAGCTAGAGGAAAGGGGACAGACGTCAAATTTTAGGAATGTATGTGGAAAGCAAACAAACAGACGGAAAGACGGATCAAATCTGACCTTCACCACAATGAAAAACATCAACCTCCCGCCACCATTTCTTTAAAAAAAAAAAGGCCATCCTCCAACTGTCCTCCTGCTGACCGCTCGTCTTCATACACCTCAGTCTGACTCTCAATGTACTCAAACTACTTCTTTTTGACCGCTAACAATGGTAAATGTCAAATGAAGGATTCTGTCTTTTTTTTCCTCAAATAAATATTGTTTCTAATGAATATAAAAATGTAAAGGAATTCCAATGAAATGGCTCACCTTAAAAAGTACCAATAATTGTCTAAAATGTAAGAAATTAAAAACATTTAACATAAAATCTAATAACAGCAATAGATCAGAAATGAGAAATGCTGTGTTGTCAAACTGAAATGTGTTCGTTTTGAAGCATTCAAATTACATATATTCATTCATTTTCCTTCGGTTTAGTCCCTTTATTCATCACCTGATAAATAAAGGGACTAAACCGGAGGAACATCCATACACACTCATTCACTACGGCCAATTTAGTGTCGCCCAAATTACAAATATAAGATTTTTATTTTTAGGATTATTAATATATTATATTTTATTTTATATTCCTAAAATAATATATTAATAATACAATTTTGTTTAATAATATAATAATAGTTATTTTAAAAAGTGTTAAAAATCAAGATATAAGACATTATTATTTTAACTGCAAATTAAGCTGAAGCAATAAAATAAAAAGTAAATGTTGGATCAAAAACTAGACAACCTGAAATAAGCTCAAATTGAAGCACTAATATTACTCGAAATAAAAACATAACTGAACTTTTCCTATGATCATTTTTGAGGAAAACAACTAATAATTGAAATGTCAAAATTATTTAAGTATAAGCTAAATAAAATGAATATTTAACATATACGAATAAAAGCTCATTTAGATATTAACATAATATTAAATAAGCACTAAAACAAAGCTGATAAGACACAAATAACTCAAAAAAAATGTGTGAATTTTCCACAGTATTATGCTGCAGCTTATCTTTCCAGCATCCACTACAGCATAAATAAAAAATGAAGTGGCTGCATTTTGATTTGTTGGGTGATTCGGCTGTTGCTGTTGTTCTATTCACTTTAGATTATGTGTTTCAGAGATTATTGTATAAGTGTATGTGTATAAGAATATGTTGATTGGCACCATGTTCAACATATTGCAGTCCTCTTATTTCCCTTAAATCTTCATGCACGAATTAATTATTTTTGCACTTTAACATGTCATATTCCCATAAACAATTTAAATATAATTTACAATCCCATTTGAGAGTTAATCACAATGTTTGGCTTATTTTCTCCATGTAAAACAATGCAATAAAAAGAATCATTCTGTGACACAATGACACTGGATGGGAGAAAGATTCATTAAAATGTGAAAACTTTCCAGACAAAGGGAAGCCTAATTATCCTAATGAAAAAACAATAATTATTTATACTGTTTTCTTATAATCCGGGTTTTTTTCCTAGTATTTTGTCAAGTTATAATAGGCAATGAAGAAATATGCCATTTTTAAAATGTTTAAAACGTTATTTTATTTTGGTTGAAACTTGTCTTTTTTTGTAAAATTGCTAATAATTAATAATTTATCAATAAAACGAGCTAATTTAACAGTAAAGCAAGAAAAAGAAAAACAGTTTAAAGGAGCTATGTGTATTTTTTGTGTGCATTAAACATTATTATTGTCGATGTGTAAACCTAAAAAGTTAAATAAATCTTCCATCAATTCTTGACTTGCACAGCCATCAGTGTCACTAATAAAATGGCTAAAAATGTAAGTTTCTGTCTGTGTAATTCAAATACTCCACAAGTAATTTTTTCATAGCTGTGTGCTGTTCCTGTGTCTTTAAATGCAAATGAGCTGCAGCTCCCCGCCCTCTCAAGAAGAACGCGGAGCTTTACAGCCTGTGTTTTAGATACTCTCTAGACAAAAACATCAGTTTGGTTGAATTATGTCTACTAAACTCATGTAACCTTCAGTTCTTCATCATCATAAAAGTGTATCATCTGCATGTGTTTTAAAGCCTTGTCAGTTTAAACTGATATACTTTTTTTTCTGAGACCTTAAGACAAACACTATTAAGTGGTATGTTTCGTGTGAGTATTAAGTTCTCTTTTTGTGTTCATGTTTCATTAGCTATGTTTCCATCCAAAAATGCGAAATAACTTTATGCGCAAAACTGGAATATCGCATAAAAGATGTGCGAATAAAGCAGTGTTTCCATCCAACGAGTCAAAGAGAACAAAATCGTCACTTCCTGATTAAATGGCGCCAAATATCAACAGTAAAAACGGAATTTGCTGAGGTAGGAGAAGCTGCGTGAATCTTTTCTTCATTTAATAAATGACTTGTGCCTCAGAAGGCAATGCTGACACGCAGTGAACGCGTGGTGGCGTTTGAAGGCGTGAGACGCGGAGCACAGACGCTCTTAACAATTCTGGAGGTCATTAATAATATAATAACACTAATACTGAAATGCTTAAGGCATTTTAGAATGACCAAAACAACATTTCAGATGTTTTACAATGTGGTCAGCCTGCTGGTTTGTCCATTTACACACATTTTTATCATCACATGATCTCTTATAACCAAATCACATGACCTTTTTTTAATGCACATACTGGAATTTGTTCGGTAAAAGTGTTTCCATCGCAGTTTATGCGCATCTTTTCTTATCGAATAAAAAGTTTATCCTACTCAGTTATGCGCATACATTTTTTATGCGCATTTCCAAAATTTATGCGCATCTTAGCGTTTCCATCAACCGATTTTTTATGCGCATATCCAAAATGCGCATAAAAATAGGTGGATGGAAACGTACCTATTGTCAAACACATAAACGGACACAAACATCCAGCATAATCGCACAGCAATTCTTATCTTTTTGATTTAGTGGCTAATTGGTATGAATTTGTACGATCTCATTCATACATTATAGCATGATTTCCTCATCCCCGATGACAGTTGGGTTTAGGGGTGAGGTTTGGCAGCATGCCTCCTTTGAAACATCTTACATTTCCGAATGAAATCATACAAAATTACTCGAACAACAACCTTAGAGATGTAGCATCAAGGCAGTGGGGGCTTGTCCAGGATATTAACACATTTTCGGAAAATACGTATCTGTAAAATAGTTACTGTAAAAAATGCTGGGTTCCACACAATTCCTTCAAGTTGTCCCAACACAAATCAATGAAGTTAACTTAATTGTTTTTACAAATTTAAGTGGATTGAACATTAAACATTAAGCTGTCCCAAAAAAAATCTTAAGAATTGTGTTGTTTTAACTCAGTTTAAATCCGTAGTTCGAAGAAGCAGCAAAAGTCATTTGTTTGAGTGTACGTTTCTTCAAGAGATCAGGCTGAAACTTCACATAAACAATCGGATGTGTGTATAAAAGTGAACAGCTAGAAAGGAGCATATTTATATTCATATTTATAATGCATATTTATATTCAATCTGTGTATTAAAATGACAGTACCATAATTTACAGTACATATACAGCTATCTACAGAAAAATCACTTACTGCCATTGATGTAATAATGTTAGTAGCTTGAAAAAAATACAATTTTGACTGCACTTCAATACAACTTCTAAATAGCCTAGAAAGGAGAAAACGTGTCACTTGGGGGAGGGGCTAATGTAACTGTGGGCGGGACTTGTGCCAAAGTGATGCCATCTTTTATATCCAACAATCAAATTACTCGTTTTAAGACACTGTTTATGATTACTGGGAATAAATATGAAAATTCTTCTCAAGTAAATGCATCTTGTGCTCTGGATATTTACACAATTGTGCTGGAAAACTCCAAAGTACTTGAAATAAAATAAGGACCAAATTTCATTGTACAATTTAGGTTTAAATCTTGTAAAATTCAGCCATTTTTACCAGTGTGTGTGTGTGTGTGTGTGTGTGTGTGTGTGTGTGTGTGTGTGTGTGTGAGAAAGAGAGAGCGAGAGCATGTGGGGGAGGATTTTAACTAGAACTCCCAAATCACAAAATCCAATTTTCAGGTGCACATCTAGAGGGTCGACCTCAAATGCAAACAGCAATCCCCCCGCCATCCAGCCCTCTACCCTTTTCCCCACACGTTGACACCAGACGGCACCCCTCCCCCCCAGACGCGGCTGGACAGCCCCCAAAACCCCCTCCGTCCCACCAGCAGCAGCACCACAACACTATATGAAAAAGAATATGAGCAGGCATGAATTTTAATGCAGTCGCTCATCTCAGCCAAGCAGCCTCAACTCTGCAGTGGAAATAAATAAAGAGAGGGGAAAAAATACAGAGAACTGATGGATGAATCTTAAATCAAAAGGAGATAGAGGAGAGAGAGCATACGGCAGGAAGACAAGGGTGATGGGGGGGGGAAGAGAGAGAGAAAGCGAGAAAAGGATGGCAAAAGGGAAAGACAGAGAGCGAGAATGAGAGGTGAAATCTCATCTCTTGGCTGAATAATCTGTCATTCATCAAACTGATAGAACAGAGAGAGCTAGCAGAGCTGCGAAACCAAATAAAGGCAGAGGATGGGAATTTCGAATTTGGTCTGGCTCCAATTCTCCATCTTGAGTTGGATGGCTCTAGTTATCCTGCGTACATCTACATCTTGCTTCCTCCCTCTAAATATTGCATGAATAATGCATGGGCCTAGGTTTCATTAAAACCTCTCTTATTAATAATATTGCTCGTGGTGGAGTATGGGAATAAGGGGTGTGTTTGAAATGTGAAAACGCAAAAGGGGGGATATGTAGGATCCTGCAGACGCTTGTGTTTGCGTTCTGTCTGGAAAATTCGGCAAAGTTTAAAAGGATCTAAATATTCGTCACTTTCGAAGCAAAAAGCAAGTGGTGGCGAGGGGTAAACAGAGGCCAGTTGAGCCGAGATATCTCTCTGGGAGGTAAATGGGCATGATTTCACAACGATGCTGCAAAGAGGTCACTGTTACCTTGGCTTTGTCTGGCAAAAGGCTAGAAAGCGAACACAGCAGAGCCATAAACAAGGGGTGGAAGATCTTGATACTGATACTGTCACATGACTTTAGGGTGATACAGCGCGGCTTACTGCAAAAAAAAGCAATCATTGCTTGCTCATCATTAGTTACCAGTTAAAATATCCCAGAAAATGTATTTTAATTGTACATAAACTGTAAAAAGATGCAGACACTTCACCGTTTTCCTTCAAAGAAAAGTTCTAGTCACTTTAATAGAAATCCACACATTTATGTGTTTCATGAAAAAAAATTCCCTGCAGTGTCTACTTATCTGTGATGCTTGTGTGAGCTTTGACTCCACCCTCAACTGCAGTCACACCAAAACATGAAAAATTCTGTTGGCGGTGCTGAGAAAATGGTCGGGATATAACACAAGATGATGTAACACTGATAAAACAAGCGATTGATCCATATTTTATATTTCTGGACAGAGAGGTCACGTTTTGAACTTCTATTGGTCTCACACACTCATGTAATGCAAATTCGCAACAATATGCAAAAATTGTTGCACGAGCTTGCATTTCCAGTCTAGCGCATTGGCATGCATATGAATGGAAGTCAATGGGGCTAAAATTGCATTTTAAGGGCATTTACACAACATCAATTAAACATTTCATACATAAGTATGCTGTCCACCTTGAATGAGTTTTTAATGTGATCGTTATTTAGAGCTTGTCCCTTTAAAGTTTCCATTGCTATGCTACAAATTTATAATTGTGACACACTCCAGTTCAATGATTTGTATATACTTGTTTTTTGTGTCAGTTGGAGGTTCATTCTGCTGTGGCAACCCTTGATAAATAAGGGACTAAGCCGAAGGAAAATTAATGAATGAACGGATGTTTTTTGTGTCTTTTTTGCAAATATTGACAAATGTCCTAAATATGTTCTGAAACATCAGATATTTATATTCTCCAATGTGTAAGAACATGTACAGTATTGTACAATACAGTATTTCTTCATTTAAACAGCATATTATTTTATCTATGATGGCTTCTCAACTTCTCCCGCAATACATGAAAGTAAGAGGCCGTTTAACTGGGAGAAGCGTAGAGTAAACATTTTAGTAGCCTAAACAGTGTATCTGATGTGAACAAAGCACATTTAGGTTTATAAATAATTATTTTTGTCATCTCCATAGATATCAGAATGTATTTTACAAACCACAAATGTTATGTTTTGCTAGTACTAATGTGTATTTAAATATCTGAATAAATTGATTTATAGACACAGTGGCTCAGTGGTTAGCACTGTCGCCTCACAGCAAAAAGGTCACTGGTTCGAGTTCTGACTGGGTCAGTTGGCATTTCTGTGTGGAGTTTGCATGTTCTCCCTGTGTTCATGTGGGTTTCCTCCAGGTGCTCCGGTGTCCCCCACAGTCCAAAGACATGCGCTATAGGTGAATTGAATAAACTAATTTGGCCATAGTGTATGTGTGTGTGTGTGTGTGTGTGTGTGTGAATTAGTGTATGGGTGTTTCCCAGTACTGGGTTGCAGCTGGAAGGGCATCTGCTGTGTAAAACGTATGATGGATAAGCTGGCGGTTCATTGATTTATGTCAAGCACCGCACATGTCTTTCTCTGGTTTACTGCGAGCCATCACGGAAAAGCAGATTTGAATTTAGCAGCTGATCATGTGATGCACTGAACATTCTAATCACACTGGTATGATCGTCAAATGGTTCAAATGTTTATACATTTTGTTTGTTCATTTATAAAACATCTTTGTTGCCTAAAAAAAACAAAAATTGTTAATAAATGCGTAGGGTTTCTTTACAAAGTGACATCACCACCTACTGGCCTGGCATAATACAGAATATTTATTTGTTTTCACACATTTGTGTGAATGGGGATCGCTTTGCCAATTTTAATTCAATTACATACAAAAAATGTAAATAATGTCTTGGCACACTAATTTTCCATATTCCAAGCAAAAATGAATGTTCAAAAGTTTAAGGCCAAATACAATCTTACTGACTCCAAACTTTTGTTCAGAAGAGTAAATCTCACTGAAATTTGTTATTTGTTAATTTATGTTTTAATGTATCAATAATGTAAAACAAATGCATGCAATTTAAAGGGATATTTGACCTAAATATGAAATTGTATCATTTTTTATTTACTCACCTTCCGGTCATCCAAGATGTAGATTCTTTTTTTTCTTCAGTAAACATTAGAGAAGACTTTTAGTTGAAATCATGGTCCTTGGTGATTCATAAAATGCAAGTGAACAGCCACTGACGCTTTTGCAGGCAAATAAATTAATACACATGGCTCCTGATGACATATTGAATATACTTTTTTTTACACCATTATTCTGTGATGAAAGTGATGTTACTGACTTGCATTTTATGAATCTTCAAGGACCACAGGTTCAGCAAAAAATAAAAAAATAATAACTTAATGTGTAACTGAACAACACTCAGTCTTGAACATCCTGCAGTGAGTAAATTTACAGCAAATTCATATTTTTGAGGTGTACTATCTCTTTAAAAATTCTTGTTTTTGGGATGTTTAGGATGTTTTTTACTGAAAAATGCCATGAGTCCTTAACAGAATGCATGTGTGAAATGAATAATACCCTTTTCCACCAAAACGGTGCTGGTGCTCGGGGGCGTTGTACCACGTTTTCATTGTCTTGAATGAAATAACTATGTTTATCCATAACCTCCCCAGATGTCTTTTTTCAGAAAGGCAGATTTCTGGGCATATCCCATTCAAATCCATTTAGGTTTAGGAGAGAAAAACACAAATAAATCCCATGATTGCGAACCCAATCCAAATCGGAGTCCATTGGATCTCAAATTATTGTGTTTCTTTTTTTGGACACAATGTATGCATTAAAATCTGACTGTAAAAAACACAAACACAAACAAAATGTTCAATTCTGTCAAAAATGACAGCTACTCCTAGTTGTTGAATGATTGTCAACTCATATCATTACTATAGCAGCTAGGCAAGGCAAGGCAAGTTAGCCAGGTTTCCATTCTTAAGTGAACCAAATCTAAATCTAAAGTTTGCAAAAAAAGACCAAAAAAACAAATGCGCATAAGTGCATTTCCATCAAGCTGTTAGAGCAGCTAACTGTAGTATTGGTAACCTAGCAACCAACAGCAAAAAAGGCACATATAATGGAGTCACGGGGGTGTAAAGTACAATTTTTTTATCTCCTATTATGGGCATTAACTACTTTCGTACAACTCAAAACCACCTCTAGGTAAGCATAAAATTTGAATAAGCAAATTAAGTTTATCTTATATTTTTTAAATTTGGCGTTTCTATCACTCGTTTCTCATGCGATACTTCAAAATGCACTTTAACAGGGTGATGGAATCCCAGCTAGTGTAAACACCGGATCCTGATTATATTTGTGTGTAATATGAATGTCTTTTTGTATGCTTTGTATGATAATTGCCATAATAAAAAGGATTATACTACGTCTTCAGAACCAGATATTTGTTGAAGGAAACCAAAGAATGTTACTAAAATGGAACCAAAAGTTTTTTTAGTGACAAAATACTATGTTAATTCAACCACAATGCTTTAAAAACAATGAAGAAAGCAAACTATGAATGTTTTAAAAGTTCAGTATATGATAAATAAAATTCATAGCAATCAATTGACACATATTTTTAAATAAAATCTTTTTATTTCAGACAGATGGGGAAAATAAAGTGGTTTGAGTAGCTTTGCAGCACAGCAAAAGTAGGAACAAAAAAAAAGGACAAAATAGAAAGTCAGATGCTGCATTGGTCATTTCCATTTAGCTTTTCTTGATTAAAAAAATGAACAATCTAGTCCTGTCATGAGTTGCTGTTTTGGAAACTTTATCCCGCCCTTTGGTCCCTGGCAATAATGGTGGCTATTTTAAGACCAGCAGGATTAAGAGATGGAGTCAATTTGGTCCAGAACCATGGTTATTTCATTGGAAAAGCACGGGATGGGGCCGGATTGGACAGCGGCTCCAGCACCAGCACCAGGGGGTCAGTGGAAAAGGGGTATGAGAGTGGGTCATTGTGTTAGAATAGTGGTACTCTATGGGTTGTGGTATGAGTGTGTAATCCGTTGTTGAGGCTGATGCTGCGCTCACGTTTGTGGTTGTTCTTGCGCTGGAAGGGCAGTGTGTGGCGTTCAGAGTCTTCCTCACCCTCCTCGTCTGCCAGGTGTGTGTGAGTGTAATGGTAACTCAAACCTGGACGGTTCTTGTAGCGCTTCCCACAAACTGAACACAAAGAAACACACAAGGAAACAAAACGACAGTCAAAAAAAGGTTCAGCTGTTTTTTTATAATTAATTATAATTATTGTTATTATTATTATTACTATATTAAAGTATGTATTCTTATTCATTCATTTATTCATTTTCTTTTCGGCTTAGTCCCTTTATTAATCTGGGGTCGCCACAGCGGGATAAACCGCCTGTATTCTTATTATTATTCTTATTCTTATTATTTTTACTAGTACTACTACTACTACTAGGCTATGTATTTATATTTGTAAGATTTATTAATATTATTATCATTATTTACTATCACACTTTTATTACTTTTTAATCATTTGTACAATATTTTTTATTATTATCTGTATTAATTTAATAAATCATTTAGTTTAATAATTATATTTGTATAACAATAGCTATTATATATTTTTATATTAGTCAATATCAATAATTGAAATGTTTATATCAACATTTTGTACCAAAAAATGTTTTTACCAAAAATTGTTGGTATTTAAATTTAAAAAATAAAATAATATACTTTAATAACTTTTAATATAGGTTAATAAACTTACTTACAAGTGTTATATTTGAAATATCTACATCATTATTTACTCTCACTCATTTTATTTTATTGTTTTTTATAACTTATTTAATATGTAAATATCACATTTAAATAAATAAAATGAAGTACAAATATTTTTAAATAAAATTATAACAAACTATGTAAATATAATTATTCTTTTTACTATCAATAGAGTTTAAATGTATAACTTAAAATAATTTATTTTTAATAAAAATGTACTTTCAAATATAATAATGGTACAATAATAAGTACAATATGTATATAGTAATAAATAGTATACATTTACATTTATATTTTTAATCTTAGTAATCAATCATTTTTAATAATCAAAAAACACTTTATTAAGTTTATTCTATTTGTAAAATAATATTCATTCATTCATTCATTCATTCATTCATTTTCATCCGCTTTTCCGGGGCCGGGTCGCGGGGGCAGCAGTCTTAGGAGAGAACCCCAGACTTCCCTCTCCCCAGACACTTCCTCCAGCTCCTCCGGGGGGATCCCGAGGCGTTCCCAGGCCAGCCGAGAGACATAGTCCCTCCAGCGTGTCCTGGGTCTTCCCCGAGGCCTCCTCCCGGTGGGACATGCCTGGAACACCTCCCTAGGTAGGCGTCCAGGAGGCATCCGAAACAGATGCCCGAGCCACCTCAGCTGACTTCTCTCGATGTGGAGGAGCAGCGGCTCTACTCCGAGCTCCTCCCGGGTGACAGAGCTCCTCACCCTATCTATAAGGGTGCGCCCTGCCACCCTGCGAAGGAAACTCATTTCGGTCGCTTGTATCCGAGATCTTGTCCTTTTGGTCATGACCCAAAGCTCATGACCATAGGTGAGAGTAGGAACATAGACAGACCGGTAAATCGAGAGCTTTGCCTTTCGGCTCAGCTCTTTCTTCACCACAACGGACCGGTACATCGACTGCATTACTGCTGCCGCTGCACCAATCCGCCTGTCAATCTCACGTTCCATCCTTCCCTCACTCGTGAACAAAACCCCAAGATACTTGAACTCCTCCACCTGGGGTAAGGACTTTCCTCCAACCTGGAGATCGCAAACCACCTTTTTCCGGTGGAGCACCATGGCCTCGGACTTGGAGGTGCTGATTCTCATCCCAGCCGCATCACACTCGGTAGCAAACCGCCCCAGTGCATGCTGAAGGTCCATGTTCGATGAAGCCAACAGAACAACATCGTCTGCAAATAACAGAGATGAGATCCTGTGGTCCCCGAACCAGACCCCCTCCAGCCCAAGGCTGCGCCTTGAAATTCTGTCCATAAAAATTATGAACAGAATTGGTGACAAAGGGCAGCCCTGCCGGAGTCCAACATGCACTGGAAACAAGTTTGACTTATTGCCGGCAATGCGAACCAAACTCCTACTCTGTTCATACAGGGACGAGACAGCCCTTGACAGAGCGCCTCTGACCCCATACTCCCAGAGCACCCCCCACAGAATGCCACGAGGGACACGGTCGAATGCCTTCTCCAGGTCCACAAAACACATGTGGACTGGTTGGGCATACTCCCATGAACCCTCGAGCACCCTGGTGAGGGTATAGAGCTGGTCCAGTGTACCACGGCCCGGACGAAAACTACATTGTTCCTCCTGAATCCCAGGTTCAACCACCGGCCGGATCCTCCTCTCCAATACCCTGGCATAGACTTTCCCAGGGAGGCTGAGGAGTGTGATCCCCCTATAGTTGGAGCACACCCTCCGGTCCCCCTTCTTAAAAATGGGAACCACCACCCCAGTTGCCCAGTCCAGAGGTACTGTCCCCGACCTCCATGCGATATTGTAGAAACGTGTCAGCCAAGACAGCCCAGCAACATCCAGAGACCTAAGATACACAGGGTGAATCTCATCCATCCCCGCTGCTTTGCCACTGCGGAGCTTGCAAACTACCTCAGTGACTTCAGCTTGGGTGATGGGTGGGTCCACCCCTGCATCCCCGGTCTCTGCTTCCTCAATGAAAGACATGTCAGTGGGGTTAAGGAGATCCTCAAAGTATTCCTTCCACCGTCCGACAACATCCCCAGTCAAGGTCAACAGCTCCCCACTTCCACTGTAAACAGTGTCGATGTGGAGCTGCTTTCCCCTCCTGAGGCGCCGGACGGTTTGCCAGAATCTCTTTGGGGCCGACCGATAGTCCTCCTCCATGGTCTCCCCGAACTCTTCCCAGGCCCGAGTTTTTGCTTCCGCAACCGCCCGGGCTGCAGCACGCTTGGCCCGTCGGTACCCATCAGCTGCCTCGGGAGTCCTGCAAGCCAACCAAGCCCTGTAGGACTCCTTTTTCAGCTTGACGGCATCCCTTACTCCCGGTGTCCACCACCGGGTTCGTGGATTGCCGCCGCGACAGGCACCACAGACCTTACGGCCACAGCTCTTCACGGCCGCGTCAACAATGGAGTCAGAGAACATGGACCACTCGGTCTCAATGTCTCCAGCCTCCCTCGGGATTTGGTCAAAGCTCTTCCGGAGGTGAGAGTTGAAAATCCCTCTGACTTGAGGTTCAGCTAGACGTTCCCAGTGGACCCTCACAATACGTTTGGGCCTGCCAGGTCTGTCCAGCTTTCCCCCCTGCCAGCGGATCCAACTCACCACCAGGTGGTGATCAGTTGACAGCTCTGCCCCTCTCTTTACTCGAGTGTCCAGAACATACGGTCGGAGATCAGATGATACAACCACAAAGTCAATCATTGACCTCCACCCTAGGGTGTCCTGGTGCCATGTGCACTGATGGACACCCTTATGTTCGAACATGGTGTTCGTTATGGACAAACTGTGATTAGCACAGAAGTCCAATAACAGAACACCACTCGGATTCAGATCAGGGAGGCCGTTCCTCCCAATCACGCCTCTCCAGGTTTCACTGTCATTACCCACGTGGGCATTGAAGTCCCCCAATAGAACAAGGGAGTCCTCAGTCTGAGCACCTTCCAGCACCCCTCCCAAGGACTCCAAGAAGGCCGGGTACTCTACACTGGTGTTTGGCCCGTAGACACAAACCTCAGTGAGAGACCTATCCCTGACCCGAAGGCGCAGGGAGGCGACCCTCTCGTTCACCGGGGAAAACTCCAACACATGGCGGCTAAGTTGGGGAGCTATAAGCAAGCCCACACCAGCCCGCCGCCTCTCACCGTGAGCAACTCCAGAATAGAAGAAAGTCCAGCCCTTCTCAAGAAGTTGAGTTCCAGAGCCCCAGCTGTGCGAGGAGGTGAGCCCAACTATCTCTAGTCGGTACCGTTCCACCTCCCGCACAAGCTCGGGCTTCTTCCCTCCCAGTGAGGTGACATTCCATGTCCCAAGAGCCAGTTTCTGTGCCCGACGATCGGGTTGTCGTGGTCCTAACCTTCGACCACCACCCATTCCACAATGCACCGGCCCCTTACGGCTCCCCCTGCAGGTGGTGGGCCTGCGGGAGGATGGTCCCACGTCGTTCCTTCGGGCTAAGCCCGGCCGGGTTCCGTGGGAATAAACCCGGCCACCAGGCGCTCGCATACGAGCCCCTACCCCAGGCCTGGCTCCAGGGTGGGGCCCCGGCTGCGCCATACCGGGCGACGTCACGGTCCTCGATGTTCTGACACTCATAAGGGGTTTTTGAAAATAAAAAATAATATTTTTTTAGGTTAAATTCTATCTATTTGCATAGATATCCTTTTTGCCCATGGAAAAGGGGCATATGAAACATTGCCACAAAAGATGAATTGCCGCAGTGAAACTTGTCATTAAACATGCCATTATCAGGAGAACAGCACTGTACACATTTATCTGGCAGTATGGTGCTCTAGTACTAGTCTCCCACTGACTGCTTCAACAATAGAGCTATATTGTGTTTATTAGTTTATTTGAGCATGATACTCACTGTCACACACATATGGCTTGTCTCGATCCTCCAGAGATGCTGGATCCTGTCTCTTTCTCATCCCACCAATGCCACATGCCTGGACACATAAAAAAACACACAAATGTAAACATGCACAGGTTCATTCACCAGTCCCTCAAGGATTCTGCGATCACGTAATTTCAAGTAAAATCAAGCAAACATCGCAAAATTCAGAGGAACTTGCTATTTTTCAAAGCTAGCCTTAAATGTGTCACTTAATGTTATATCAACTAGCATTCTGCCAAAGCACACTTGAAGTAGGCTACATGGGCTAAATCAATCACTAAACTTCATGTTGCTTTAATTATGTATCTATCAATCCCAACACAACCACACACACACTTAAACTTTTCAATCCAGACTAAAACTTGCCATAAAAATAAAAGAGTGTTTTGATACTTAAAATATAATTGTACTGACTCTGATTGGCTGATGAACATTTTAAGGGGTCACTAACACAGAACGCATAAAAAAAACACGAGATGCACCTAAGATTGCAGAACACACAAAACATTTCACTCATTTAGATTAGAATGGAGCAAAATACAACTGTCAACATATTTGCTCAAGCCAAGGAAGCTCCGCCTTCTAGTAAAGGAGCCAATCATCGATCGATAATAGACTGACGATTCTTTGGGGAGGGGCTCGGTCCAGAAACGTGTTTTTACAACAGTTTCTGCAGCTTCATTGTTATGAACCCTCTGGGGTTGACAAACATGCTGGAATCTCAGCAAATACTTGCCTCACAGACATGAGAAATATATTTACATAAAGCTTGAAATCTCTACTTTTAAATGAACCAACTACACTTGTAAACAAATGTTCTCTGGGTTTGTAATCTGTATGAAATGAACGCGAGGTACACTGTGACCTCATTATTTTAAATAAATTCCCATCTCTGCCATTCAAATGCAAATCACATGACTGCAACCGTTTGAACGCCCACAAACTTGTAAACAAAGAGGTCGCTGTCATTTTGGGAGGAGATTTGCCATCAGGAATAAGTTATTTAATTACCTCAGAAGATCAGCGTGAATGAACGCGGCATTAGTCTTAGCATGAAACGTACGTTATTTTTATGGTAGTTACATAAAAGAGGTTGCTGTCGTGTACAACAGAAATTCTGCAAATATTGTTGTAAATTTTGGTCGTTTTAGGCCACAAAAATGAAAAAAAATAAAATAAATGTCATTAAATTTACTAAAGCTTATTTACAGTTGGCAACTGGTTTATTTTACACAGGTGTGGATGGGGAAGCATGGTTATTTAGTCCCCTCGGCAGCCCCCCACTCCACTTCCTTCTTCCTTCTTATAGCAAATCCTCTTACACAGCATTAATTATACCTCACACACCATTATCACAGCATCTCTTCTGTGTGGGGAGTGACAGATCTTACAGGAAGTTGTGTGCCCCAATTAACAGCACAGAAGGTGAGAGATTCGAGGGACTCGGGCCAAGACTTTCTGTTTGTTATCCTCATATGGAAATCTGCTAGACTAGACTACTGAAACTCCAGTCATTTCTGCCAGGAACGAGCCCTGTGCACTGACATGGGAATTCTGCTGATGAATTTGAATGAAAGTAGTAAATAGGATGACAATTTGTTATTCAAAGCATGTAAATAGAATAAAAATGCAATGGAAAAGCCTAGGAAACAGTTGTATCTGTAGCTTTCAGTACAGAATTATAATTTTTGGAATGGTTAAAGCATATTTTTACACACGCCATATTCATATTTCATGACAATTAGCTAAAATAAAATACATTTATGTTTTTAAAATATTTTATTTCAGTTAAAGTTTATTTCAAGTTTCAATTTAACAGTTTTAAAGAAGATGTGCTGTCCCGACCTAGAAGTACTGTTTATTAACTGTAAGCCTTTCTACTCGCCGCGTGAGTTCTGCTCGTTCATCCTCGTCAGTGTTTACATTCCTCCGCATGCGTACGCGTGCCTGGCGATACAGAAACTAGCTGATCAGATCATGGTAATAGAGCAACAACACCCGGACTCTGTTTTAATAATTCTCAGGGATTTTAACAAAGCAAAACTATCCCGCGAACTGCCAAAATATAGACAGCATGTTACATGTCCCACAAGAGACAGTAACATATTGGATCACTGCTATACCACAATAAAGGATGCATACCGCTCTGTCCAACGAGCAGCTTTGGGGCACTCTGACCATTGTTTGATTCATCTCATACAGGCAGAAACTGAAAACAGCCAAATCTGTATTAAGATCTGTGAAAAGATGGACTACCGAAACAGAGCAGGATCTACAAGCCTGTTTCGACCTCACTGACTGGAGTGTTTTTGAAGCTGCTGCAAATGATCTGGATGAGCTTACAGAGACTGTAACATCTTATATCAGTTTCTGTGAAGACATGTGCATTCCTACCAGGACTCAACTCACATACAACAATGACAAGCCATGGTTCACTGTAAAACTCAGACAGCTACGTCAGGCCAAGGAGGTTGCTTACAGGAACGGGGAGAGGGCCTTGTATAAGCAGGCCAAATACACACTGGAAAAGGAGATCAGAGTGGCAAAAAGGAATTATTCTGAGAAACTAAGGAGTCAGTTCTCTTCTAGTGACTCTAGCGTGGAAAAGCTTGAAAAATATCACAAACTACAAGACACCATCCCCCAGCACTGTAGACAACGAACGACTTGCAAATGACCTGAATGAGTTTTACTGCAGGTTTGAGAAAACACACCCCCACACCCACTCTGAACTGCTCTTCACACCACCATTAACACCTCCTCCACCCCCCCGTCTCCCCCACACCTGCACGTCAGTTCAGTGAAGATTATGTGCGCCAGGTTTTCCGAAAACAGAAGAGGAAAAAAGCACCAGGCCCAGATTTTGTAACACCGGCCTGTCTAAAATCCTGTGCTGACCAACTGGCCACCATTTTCACCCTGATCTTCAACAGATCACTGGAGCTGTGTGAAGTG